>CCAG010009670.1:0-16430 GCA_001077435.1 Glossina morsitans morsitans
GGAGATCATGATGGTTCATTCGTTTCGGTGGTGGTGTTTTATCATTATTTTACGTCTGCCGTGTTTCAAGTTACACTATGCAGTATAGTCAAACAACACATAAACCAGCGATTGCTACTGCTTTTGCTATTAAATTATTGTTATTGTTTGTTGTTATTATTATTGTAGTTGGTTCTTTTTTTTCCGTTTTCATTGTGTACATACGTCATATTAAGTGACCAATTATTAAATATTAACGATTTTTCATTGTGTATTTTGCAAGATGGTTTTTAAGAATTACTAGAAAAAGAGTTTATTACGGTGAGAATACAATAAATTTTTTAAAGGATTTGTGTGATTTGCTTTCATCTAAATATTTTAGGCAACTTAAAAAATGTGATAAAAGAATTGAGATGTACTTCCCAAGATAGCTTAAATCGAATTGTTTTTAGTTAAATATTAATAAGGAAGTCATTGAGGAAGTCATTATCATAAGATAACGTTTGATAATCTAGAATTCTTCCTCTTCAGGTTGCCATTGTCAGAAGCGATTCGCTAACAACTTCAAAGTTTTTTTTATAAAATGATCAGTGATAAGTGGTAAGAATTTGCTATTCAATCTTGATTAGTAGATAAAAAAAAGAGGAAAAGGTATCTGAGGTTCGTCTTAGATGGCTTGTCGAGTTAACGTACGCATAGTTCAATGCATCATGTCATTGTCTTTTGTATCTTTCCTACATTTTTATAAAATTTTATAGAGAAAAGTTATTCTATGACTTTTTTTTTATTTTATTCACTGTCGTTTGTATTTTTTCTTCAAATCTTTTAAAGGTTTACCATGTATCGATTGCTCAGTAATGTTGTTATGCGTTTAACAGAGTTCTATCCAGGGGCGGACAATGGAACGGAAATGCTTCTAAAGAGTTTCAAAAGCTCACTTCGTTTCGAACTCTACCGTTCAAATTTCCTCCTTTATTAGGCTACAGTTATTGCCATCTGACTGTAACACCCAAATAGATAAAGGTCCCTTTTTTATAGTTTGTTGCAATACATGTACAGTCTATTTTATTTTAATCTCCTTTCCTACTATTTCGCTTTTGCGCGAAACTCGCTATATTGGTAGACAAAACATTCTATGGTCTTTCGCAGGCTTCGATAAAGAGCACAAGAGAATGTAAACGGTTAACACAACAGGAGGAGAATAAAAAAGTGAATATGTCCCAAAGAATTTTTTAGAAGACGTCCTATTAATGTCTCATCGTAACCTGTATTGGAATCGTTCGTTGAACATAAGCTATGTGTAAGAGATTTTATACCTTGAGAGACATATTCTCCTTTCGCGAGATGGACATTGCATGATGCTTCGGCCGACTTTGATAAAGCACAGAGAAAAATAGATATCAATATATTTTTAAAACGCTTTCCTTTATGTTTTACTTTCTTTATGTGAATGGAATAAGAGACCCTTTGGAATTCTTGGGATCTGCTTATTGTTGTCGTTATCGTGATGAAACATAAAAACAATAGAATCGTATATAAGATTTTATATTCGATAACAAATAAAATTCATACGCTCCCGAGTACCATCAATGCATTACTCATTAAAAGAAGTCTCAAATTATTCTCGAGCTAGCCCGTAAACTGACTCCTGGCTCAGACATATTTTCTTAGCTCTCATGTTTAATTTGTAATCTCATTGTTAATATCGCACACTTCACATAATGCAGCTGGCAGCAATGACTAGCCCTTTTCAATAGACGCAAGAGTTCCAATTTTTAGACCTAATATGATAAACGATTAGCTCAATTTTTTCATTAATGTCCGAAGCTTAGTTCGTTTTCAAAAAAGGCCAAAAAGAGTCCTGGTCTAACGTTGCAGGACAGAAAAGAGATTTAACTGTTAATCTTCAGTGGTATCTCTTTGGCGACCTTATTGTTTCACTGTTGGGAAACCAAAACAAGCATTGGTCGCAAATGTTAAGTGCTTGTTTCACACAACTCTCAATAAATATAAGTCAAAGAATACGATCAAAGAAAACCTTTAGATCCGAGCTACCTCTGCAAACGCACATAACATATAAAAACCACAAATAGGAATCACTTTATAAAAGAAACGAATAATAATTTAGGAAACATTCTTTTGTTTTGAATATTTTAAAACATTTTCCAAAATAAGTAAATAAACAAAAATAAAACAAAAAAGCAAACCTGAAGCGCTTTTAAAATTTTTGCGAAAAATTCAATTCATATTTTATGCTATTAAAAATTTCCGATAAATTACCTAAAGCCTTTTAAGACTCCAGAAAATTGCTTAAAATTTTTTTGAAAAGAATCTGAAACATTTTTCTGCAACTTTGAGTTTGTAAAATGGCCCTGATGATGATGATGACCTTGCTAACCTTTAAATGGACTTTCCGCGCTCCTGTCTTTATCTGCACACGCGCACGCATATACACATACAAATAAATATGCATCCTTACTCATGTACTAAGCGTGTTTAAGGAATTTAAACTTATGACTATTTTTAGTTAGTTGAAGAGCAATACAAAAAAATTTTTAAGATAAGGTGTTAATGATGTTAAATGAATTTCTAGGAATAAAACAAAAGACACAACCGCATACATGTAAAAAATAAATAAGTGAAGAAACATATACATCCATCAGTAGAATACTAACAATATTTATTAAATTCAGAGACTGTCAAGTATTCACGGCACTTAAGTATAAACTTGTACTGGAAAATCTTTAACTCCGCCTTTTACTGCGCGCTCCGCATAACACAGATTATGTACGAAATATTTTAATCTTTTATTTACTATATTTGTTGCATTAAAAAGCATTAAAAGAAAAGGGGCGTTTTTCACACATTATTTAAGACTTAATTAGATTAGTTAATCACTTCAGGTGTGCTGTTGTGATTGTTGTTTTATTCCTAGATTTTGTGCTTAGGTCTATGTAGTGTGGTTTGCGTGTTTAGTAAACATTTTTATCCTACAATTCCACTCATGCTCATACATTTTGTTTGTCTTTAATTATTCTCTTTTCTGCTTTAAATTCTCATTAAAAAATAAAACAAAATAAAAACAAAAACAAAAAAAGTACAAAAAATACTAAAAATATTTATGTGTTACATAAATAATTCAAATACTACTTATTTACTTAAATTTAAAGAAAATCAGAAAAAAAAATTTAAGAAACATGACAACCGTGAAAAACAATTATTAGGAAGTCATACTGCGGGTACATATATATATACATGTTTATGCTTGTGCTTCACCTTAACACAAAATGTAATATAAAAACGCAAAACAAAAATAAAAATGAAAATAAAAATAAAAACAGCGATAACAACAACAACAACAACAACAACAACAGTAAAAACGAAAACGAAATAATGAAGAAAATTTTGTTAACATGTTGTTTCAAGCATGTTTATACAATTTTTAAATTTATAGACTGATAAAAACTAATTAAAGTCATTGTATATACACACTCATGCTCGGATGTTGATTGGTTAGTTGAATGTTTCATTGGTTGGTTGACTGGCTGACTGAGGCTGCTGCTAGGCGCTCATTGTGTGAGCAGAATGACGGGCGGACAACAACCAGGCTATTGTATTGTATTGTCGTGAAACAAGTGTTCACCTTATATTTTAACTTCACAAATACAATGTTTTATTAAACCGTATACCTTATCCTATATGGCTTTGGTAGCTATGGTGGAATGATAGTGCTTTATGTTATCAATAAAGTGATGTTTATTTTTATGGATGTTTCTTTCCTTCTTTTAAAATAGATAAGCAAATAGCAATAGCCATAACATTTTTCTTTCACATAGCATCTCTCCAGTACATTACATTAAAGTCTACTTACTATGTGATACTCATGCTATTTGCACTAAACATATGAATAAAGATTCAAAAGGAGATATTCATTGTATATTGAATTAGATAAAAAAGGCTTTGAAATTTGTCATTGCTTAGAGTCTTTCGTAAAGCAGCGAGCGAGACGAGAGGATTTCAGATCGGCATATGCTAAAGACCGTTAGTCATAAATACAAAGTTAACACTTTACTGACCGATAGTCTAGTAATAGCCCTTTTTATGCAATATAGCCAATCAGTCAGGGGATATCTCCAATTCATACAAAACGGTGACGGTCAGAACAGGTAGGCTATGTGTCCAGTTCATATGTCTTTACCGACTAAGCACTCACTAGAACTACGACCATATTATACTCTACCGCACTGAGATTTGAAGCCGTGAAAACTGAGTTGGTAGACGCGAACCAACCATTCGGTTACTGTTGCGGCTAATGGTTATAAACCGTTATTTGTCATTTAGTACCTAGATACAACTAATTACTTTGGTCTGTGAGCAATTTGATCTGGGCTTACGAAAAGGACAGATAATCCACGCGACAGTCTGAACCAAAACAGAGCCGGCACCATGGAGGATCTGCGGTCGAGAGGCCGCTTTATTTAGCGATTGCTTCACTGCTTTTGCTATTTTGAATAAATTTTTAAGCCGGTTCACATGAGCGTAATGTCAAATTTTAGACTTTATCTTTAATATTTGCGATTTAGAGATTTCCAAACCTGGGCAAAAAAGAAATTAAACCCTAGCTACACTTCATTATATTCAAGAACGTCTGAATGTAATAAAGTGCGAAGAGCGTTTCTAGTTAGTACAAAAGACACAACAAAGTTAGTATAACACAAATTTCATTAAGCGCCGCAATTTGTAAATACCTTCACCTAAATTTGCGAATGTTAGAAAACAGTCTAATGCTTTCTCTTAGTCCTTACGAAAGTGTGCCGATACACAATTTTCTAGTGCAAAGATAATACACGTTTACACTAAATGATGAAAAAATGATGAAAAAATATTTTAATCGATGTATTACCTACTGCTACCTATACATTTTTCCGACATGTATGGAAAATTTGTGGGTCAAACGCCTTTAAAAATATCCCCCCTGTACATCGAGTTGTATTCTTCGCATGTTCGTACGAACCAAAAGATTGCTTAACAAATGCGAGACCCATCAACCTAAACAACTGATAATCAGAGGGACTCGAGCCTAATGAACCAGCTAGATATCGTAAACCGGCTTTACACTGGAGATGGATGGACAGACCTCATCTAAAAGAATTACCTTGTGTTGCTTTTTTTTTTACTCCGGCCGCTTTTTAGCAGCCAACCATTCAGACGGATTAAGTGTTATTAGTAGCGTTTGGTATCAATCGTTTCAACAGACTTTAACAGACCAAATCCTTCCGGTCCCGCCAAGCAATTAGTGTCATCTGCTTGAGATCACTTGAGGTTCTGGGAATCCTGTCTTCATCCCCAGTAACAATGCGGCGCAAAAAAAGACTTCTTTCGTTTGGATAAAGAAAAAAACTTCATTTTTTAGCACAAACCTAACAATATTCAACGCTACTGCAGACCATGCTATTGTGCGAAACTTTCATTGTTATGAGCTGAAAATCTTTGTCAGATGTCAGTAAGAGAAAATGGCGCCAATTACGCAGTTACACTGTGGCTTGACTGACAGCTAGTCCCGTCTGATCCATATACACCACGTTTACGAATACGTTTATATGCAAACTATTTATCGGAGGGATTACACTTGATTAAAAAAAGTTTGTACGCCGATTGTGTCGTGTTAATATTGCGCGCTTGTCAATTATACGTTTGCTCACGTTCGCTCTCCATCTCTAGTTTGCAACTTCTCGAGATATATATGTTGTCCACTTCGCGTGCATCGTTATTTTCTTGGAAAGCATTCAAAATCCAGTGAATTATGATATTCATGTTACCCCAACTAAATGTCACGTAAAGTGATTTGAGACCGTCCTATAAGAAAGTTTTACTTTCTCTCATCCAATAATGCACCTAAGACGTAAACAAAATGTTGTTTATATTTACGAATTAAGAGTACCTCAGGTAATTCGTTCAACGATTTATAGCAGCGATTACAATTAAGTCATAGTTTTTGTACCTAGTAATGGGTGATAACTGTAAGCAGAATTGTGAAATTGCAAAACTGAACTTGAGAGAGAATTGAGTAGAAACGAAAGATGTGTGTGTACGTTGCATATAACTTTAATTAATTTAAATGTTTTCCGGAGCTTGTGTAAGTGTGAAGATTTCTCATGTGATACATTTGAGTGCATTTGAGTAAAGTTTCGTTCGTAAAAGTCAGTTTGGTTGGCAATCAACTCCAATACCTCAATGAAGACAAAAGAGAACATGTAAAATGTTAGGTGCAGAAAACATAAGAACATGTTAATAAAAATTTGCAAAAAGAACATCCAAACCCGTTTAACTTATAGAACAGCATATATACATATATATATATTTGTATTTTACAAAGAGAGTTTTCAATAATCACATGAACGCAAAAGTTGAATGCCTGCCTGTTTATCTCAGCTAAATAGCTAAGAAAAATTACACATAATACTGACCACCTGTCGTTCTTACTGAGTCTATTTGTCTATCTGTCTTGACTTGACTCTCCATCTATCTGACTGCTTGTACATCCAAATGTGTTACTAATTGGTCTGTTATTATGTTATTAATGTTGTAAATGCAGAATTTCTTCTCCCATTCTAATCTCATTTCCATACACACGAGATTGTAAAATGTGAGTGAAATAGAAAATAATTAAAGAAACATCTTTTATTATTTGTTTAAAAGCTCTAAATATCCGGTTTAAATGAATGCATTCTTTTTTTTGGTTTCTCTTTTTTCAACACTTAACACAGAACATATGTTTGGACGTCATGTGCTCTTTTTAGAATTGTTTGTGTTGTAAGAAAATTGTGTATTAAACACTCTTATAAGCAGTTGTAACGCAGCAAGACAATCCAACGACAAAATTATGGAGGATAATCGAATGATTAATAAGAACGTGATTGAGGTGAAATATATGGGTCAGAGAATACAAACAGCAGCAGCAACAACATGTGTAAACGTAGGAATGATAACGTCGAATAATGTAATTGAAAAAAATAAATAAATAAATAAATAATAACAAGACAATTTCTGACGTGTATTCATTTTCTCATTTCCTCTGCAACGAATAAAAATATCGTTGCGAGAGGCAGACTTCATACACTTCGCGGATGCGTTCTTGGTTAGGATTGGAATCTAAGTGAATTAAACCATTTTACTCTTTCGCGCATCAATCGTTTTCTGGTTATCACTCTACTGGTGGCAGACAATTCCATATTGCAGATGATCTGTTAACAATTGCAACTATTCGGCACATATATACGAAATTTTCTCATTCGCCAGAAATGTTGGAAAGTTGAAGATTTTCCTAAATGTCTTCAACTAAAACGCTCATCAGGTAAGCACATGCTTACAATTGCATTCGCTCGCCATATTAAAATTATATTTATGAATCGAATTAAACATGAAACATACACCTCAGAACTGACACCCGTTAGTCACTTAACTTTCGGCTTTTTTTTTTTTTTTTAATATCTGAGGCTTTGTTGTCAATAACAGGTTATACATTTAGTATTCAAAGTGACGTCCTTCGCTGATCGTTAGTTTCGGGCAACACCACGAAAAACTTCAGATAACATCATTTATCTTTATACCACTGAATTCAGAATTAGATTTGTCTGTCCGTCTGTCCGGCTAACTTTCTGAAGTCTATCCACGTACAACCTACATGTCAAAAATTGATGAGACATTTTGGCGAAATGTGTTAATCTGACGTAGGTTTGGCTATAGTACGAACTTTACTATGAATGGTTTAGATAGGAATGGTCTTAACAACACTCCCTGCCTTATTTCGGAAAAGTCGTGGTATAAATATATTATAACTTCTAATTTTCAAGATTTCTCGGATAAGATCTCGTCGTAAAATTTCGTTGTAATAAACTTTTGATGTCAAAACTTTGGATCGAATGGTTAAATTTATTGAATCCTTTTACGTATAAGCTATCTTGCGAATGTAAACCTCTGTACGGTTAAAAGCTCTAGTTTCGAATACTTTATGATGAAAGTAAGTCGACAAAAATAATATGACCCAAAAATTAGCGTATTTTGGACTAAATAAGTCTGTTTTTATTCCTTTTGGAGTCTCATGAAAAGTAATGTTGTTAAGAAAGTTGCATTTTTAATATTTTCTGAGGGAAATAAATAAAGAGTACTAAGATCCCATGTTTTACGTGGACAATAAGGCATCATATTTGATATTTTATCACGGATGGAAACAAACAACTGCATCAGACTACGTGTGGGAATTGTGGGAATAAAGGAGTAAGAAAGTAAAAAGAGTATTTTTTTCTGACAATCCATTTTGAATGGAAATCAAAGAAATCGGAACCATTCGCACAAGGCATTTTTAACTTAAGATGCTCTGTAGATGTGCTACATGTTCGTATATAGTGAAGAACGTGTGAGAGGTGATAGGAGTGAGTTGGTTTTAAAACTATTCACCCATACGAATAATCGAAGGAAACGATAGCTTTCTTAGTAAATCATACCCAGTTTTCCTAATCATTTTGATGGCAATGCAAAAAATTCGAACAAGAAAAGAATGAAAACTGTAACAACTACGCCACTTGGCCTTTTAAAAAAACTTGTTTTGAGAAAATCGCGTTTAAAGTTCCAAGCAATTCAACTATCACTTGAAAAATCTAATTTTTTTACCCTTTAAAAATTTTGCGACGACCGTAATCAGCCTTTCATATCGTTCTTTGAAGTGCGTAAGAAAAGATTGTTTTTCTGAAAAATGTACAATTGTTTTCGCTTTTAACGAAAATATTTATTTGGAAAATTTGAAGCCATCAGCTTTGTAATAACCCTGTAGTAAACGAGAAGAAAAAGGAAATGAGTTCAATAATAGAAAATAGACTCACCGTCTGCTTTAATTGGAATAAAAATACACAATTTCCAATTTGGTACACAGATGATGGTGGTGAGGACCTAAGTTTCACCTTAAGGTGAACGTAGTCGATATCAATTGTTTTCTTATTTTATTAGGAAGTAATAAAATTTTTGTAAATTAAAATTATTACCAGCGCAGAAAGTTTGGAAATCATTGTAAAAAACTTGAATAAACGGTAAATTGTTTTCCTTTTTTTTCTATTTTATACGCGTTTCTACCTCTGTGTGTGTGTGTGTTTTTTTTTTTTTTTGTTTTCTTTCTTTTTATAAAAGTGTGCAGCGAAATTCAGGAAATCAAACAAAATGTCAATTGCATTGCGTATGTATTAACATTGTGGCCGATGGCCAATGGCGCGCGTTGATAGGCAAACGGAAAGCAATTAATAGACCAAAAACAGCACTACTTCGTAACAGTAAATGGACGGCGACAACAAGCACAATAACAACAACAACTACAACTTGTTGCCAATGGTCATTGGTGAAGCAGCTACACGTATGAAAGCAAATGCTACGTCAATAGTAACCAAGAGCAAGACTTAACTGAAAACTTGCATATATACGTCGATATAACGTCCGCAGCATATGGACTTGCTGACGATCGAAGTATGAGTGGTAAAATCAGCATTGGCAACAACAACAACAACAACAACAAGAATACCAACAAACCAAAACACAATGATGAATCCTAGCCTAAGCAAAATTGTACATACATCTGTTTAGAAAGAAAGAATGTACATACGATTGAACATACAAATGTCTAGAGCCGTTGCTAGTATTGCAGTATTTGCAGTATTTGTTGTAAGGTATTCTCAATTTGAAGTATTTCCTATGTTCGTATACGTAAATGAAACCAAAAAAAAAAAAAGCTGAAAGAGAATAAGAACAAAAATAAAAAGAAATGAAGAAGAGGATGAAGACGAAGATGAATAAAAATAAAAGCAACAAAGACAGCAAGCAACTTGCTCACAGTTAGAACTTCTTAACGGATACTGCTATTTAAAGTTGCCAAACTTTACTTTACTGTGTTATATGCATTACGACTGAACCATACGAGAAAAAAGCAGGCAATCGTTTCTATAAACTATAATGTATGTAAGTCCATGTGCACATATGCATATACCTATATACATGCATATATACGTATATATAAAGCTATGTGTGCATTTGTAAAACTGCCTAAGTTGATTGCTAACTTGGTTGCCTTCGTTGGCATTTACTGTTTTCTGTCAAAATATTGCCAGCATTGCAGAAGGAAAACAAAAACATTTTTGCTACTGCCTTTAACATTGTTAATACCCAAGACTAATATTACTTGGCTGCTTGCCTAGCTGCTCGCTCGTACACACACGCATTTACACGAAAACAGAGACATGAAAGAATCTCCGTTCAATTACATAACTAGAAGCACACTTATATGGGAGGATTTGCATCCCCTATTTTTCTTTTTGCTTAGTTTCCAGTTTTTCTCTATTAAAAGTGTTATTTTGTTTTGCTTTTTGTTGTTCTTGTTGTCTTATGGCTTTAGTTTTCATAGCATGTGCGACTTAAGAGCAAAGTCAAAAAAAAGAGAAAAAACAAAAATTCTTACCGCAGCGCAACAAACGTTACCAACAATCGCCCTAATCAACTTACGCAGCCTAAGGCAGCGATTGGTGGCATTGGCTATTTGGCTTTTGTGGTAGAGATATTACTTCGAAGCAAAACGTAACAGCAAATACGCAATATACATGCAAACACATGCTTATACATGTGTGCAAACAATTCAAATTTCAATTCAATTCATTTAACTGCTGTTCTCAATCATGGCACATGTAGGTATTCGTTTTTTTTCACTTTTTATTTATTTATTTATTTATTTATTTTTTTTTTTTGTTTTAAAACCCATTTTTTTAACCGCACTCAACTGCATCCAACTAGATACGTGCGTGTGTGTGTAAATGTTACTCACCGTCAAACAGCAACAGCAGCCGCCGAGGCAATAGTGGCAGTTTAAGAAACTTTTGATTTGTGGTTTGTCCGGTTTACGTGCATTTATTTACCTTAAATTTTTCTGTTATGCCGTTTTTTCGGTTCAATGTTTACTTCTGTTTAATTCTTTTCTTACTGCTTTGAATTTCTTGAGCCTGTTCGGTTTTTATTATTGAATTTTTAATTATAATTGCATTTCATTAACTCACAATTAAGCGTAGATTTGCAACGACACTCGTTAAATAATTTCCTGATGAGCATTTTGTGTAAAGAATTTTTTCTAAACAGCAAATGCAGTCGTCAACGAATATATGTAATGGTTCTACCGTTTTAAAAATGTTTGAAGAAAATTTCTTAAGGAATTTCGATCAATACTTCAATTCCAGAGACCATTAAGGGAGAAAGTAAGAACTAAGCTAATATATATCTTCCTCTTAGTGCCTTCCACTTATTGTTTGACTATGAAGAGTTTGTAGACGTTTTTAAGCTTGATTTGCGAAATTGTCAAGTTTGAGCTTTATTAGGGCATCCAGAAACGTCATAGCGTACGTTACAAACGGCTTATACATGCCAGATAAGTTTTGAACTTGAGTAAAACAGTTTTTTTTTAGAAAATTCTGCGTTTATCATCAAGCTAATCTCCTTCAAGAATAATACAATCAGTCCAAAGTTTCTGTACGATGCGTTCGCAAACTTAGTTCAGCTTTTGCAATGATCGCATCATTTGATCCAAATCCCTTTTCCTTGGTCATTCCTCAGGGTTAGATCATAAGAATGTAGTGAAGTACGGAAATAAACGTTTTCTGCCTTCCTTTCCGTCGGCTGTTCACTGTTAAGTGAACTCTACGAAGAATGAACAAATACTATTCGATCAGGGCAAGGTCTATGCATGAAAATTTCCTTGCCAAGCTTTTCGAACTTTCACCGAGCCACTGAAGTTGTATATGGTGTGCCATTATGATCACAGAGCCGATGTCTTTTCTAGGCGCCTTATCAATTCACGCAAAATACGCTTTGTCAGTTCAATATCGCACGTACATTGAATACGTTGTTGACAAACAATCAATCTGGCCATGGTGGCAGTAATAGATAATTGTCCCACGATTCTTTCCAAATCCAAGGCTTACCTTACGTGGCATCGATCCACGTCTTTGGCAAATTTTGCGCAGTTTCATCCAGTCGAGATAACAGTTCTTGTTGGACTATTGTTAGGCTTGGTTCACTTTTCATCGCCTGTTGTCAATATCCTTGGAAATAGTTGGATTTCATTTGCTTTCAACAGCAGCTCACCGATGGAAGCTCAGTCCAATAAATTTTTTACTCTCCATTCATGTGGTAACCAAAATATCGTGGTGGGTTTTGTGCCCAGTGTACCCAAAATTGCATTTTGTTTAAAGTCTACTCCAGTGATGTCGTGAGGGGAAATTGGCCGGTTTGCCTTAATTATTGAAGAATTTCATTGAACTTATCTGAGCTTGTTCGAGTGAAGGGCGGCACATTTTTAATATCGAACCTCACAAAGCAGAGTTGAATAAACCATTAAAGGGGAAATGTAAGTACCCTTCATTTCAGTGCTGATTGACAAACTTGATGCCATCATGTTCTTTGAAAATTTTACAGAATTTCCCTGCTTTGAACACGAGCAACGTTAGACTTAGTCTTAGGCTACTCTGTGATTTATTGTATATATATGTATATATATTTGTGGTCTTCAGTCAAGTCAATCAGAATTAGTAGTCCGCAGGTATATATTTTTGCTGCCAGCAATGCCATTTATGCCAGGAGGTCAAATCAGTAAGAGGGACAGCACATTAAATTCAATACGTCGAAGCTTGGATATTTCAGTACGCCGTTGAAATTGGCATTCTCAAAACATACTCTGTTCTATTATTTGGCATGTAAGGCCAAGTTTGTTGTTGAGGATGGGCTTATGTGCTTTAATTGTTCTGGTTAGATTACCTAGTAGCGATTTCGTTTGGGTGAAGTCGCTCATACTATTGTACTGTTTGCTGACCTCATCAAATGCAGATTACTGCTCTTACAGGAAATTTCAAGGACATTTTATTAAAATTCTCAACGAAGATACAATACTTTAACCACACATCGTTATTGAATAAGGCGCTATACTTGTTACGTCTTCTCCTAAAACTTTGCGAATCCGTAACACCATAACAGAAAGATATACTTAATTTTCTTAGTCTGCTTGATAGCTGAGACATCAAATGGTCACTATGTTAACTATGTGGGCTTGTCTAGTTAGAAACTATTGAAGCAAAGGATTTTAGCGACATGTTTTTAAGAAGTTCCTAAATCTTTAGAGTTCAGCGGAAAGAATTCGAAAAGAAGCTATAATTGAATTCTAAGAATACTGTATATATTACTATTCAAAATCTGAGAGGTATTCGTCTACAATCACAAGCATGTGAACATAAAATATGGAAAACCACTTTGGAAAAATTTAAACAAACAAAACAATGAAACCGAAGGTACTGCTAGTAGATACTACTTTACCACTTTTTGAAATATATTTAAATGAATATTAATATACGGAAAATTTGGCATTTTCAGAACGTATCTGAATTTACATGATTAAAATTTGGCAAAGTTTGCCAAGCACAAAATTTGTAATTCATCGCTGTCATTACGTTATTATCAGTTAAGGCATTTTGTAACGGTATTCTTAATTTTTTTTTTTTTTTTCTCAACATATACTGACACCCAACTACGTAGATGCATACAAAAAGTAGATACATACGTTAGCAATCTTTTTGTTTTTTGGCTACACTTCCTGAAAAGTTGTACGTTCCTATGCCAAAACAACGACAAAGTCTCATGAGACAAAGACGTTTAACGATTTTTTCTCTATTCTTCCACTCGTTGCTAGTGCCTTTTTGTCATTTTATGCTAAGCTTGGAAAAAAGTATTATATATAATGTATCGATCAATAATTCTTGGGACGAATTGAAAAAAATGATTTATTTTTATTCGCTTTATTTATCAGCAAGATTTTCTTCAAGAGTGGCGTATTATATATGTAGCTTAATAGAATATATGGTATAATCGACACTCCCGATCTGTCGAGGCCTCCCCACCCTCCCAATTCACCACATTTTCCGCAATGATCTCATCATTTGTCTGGAGCATGCCTTTGAAATTTTGTGATTTTCGATCTCTAAATTAAGTGTTTTTGTCTTTGTAGCCATCGACTACTGGCCCGAAATATTTGTTCAATCCTGAGTAAACACGATAGGTATTTGGAAAACAGCTTCCTCAATGAAAGTATTGAATCTCCTGCCTTTTGATATCTTTACGATGTCAGCTATCTCTTGCAAGATCACTTTTCGAATAATGAGAAGAATTTTGAGGATTTTTTGATGTTTCGGTTGTCACCTTTGGCCATCCCTTTTACTTCACGATAACCGTACTTTGAGTTTCGTTTAAATTGAACAAGCCTCCAGCAAATTGTTGTTTCTGACTGAGAAGAATTGCCAATGTCGAGTTTAGACGGTATTTTATTTCCGTTAGAAATGTATATTTAAGGCACATAATTTGGGTTTTTCCACTATTTCGAAAATACGAAAAGCAGCGTTATAAGCAGCTCGCAGATAAACGACCAAACTAACATGACACTTTGACAGATGTTTGCTTGAAAGTTAGAACTTTCTAAAAATAAGATGGATTGACTATGGAGAGACCAAGTCTAAATATCAGTCCGGCGAATTATTGACCGACATCAATATATACACGTACAATTATATTTATGGTATATATATATATATTTATGTGTTTATATAGTTCGTGTGTCTCTCCATCTCTATCTCTCTCTATCTTCTTCTCTCTCTTGGTATGTGTGTGTGTGTGTGAGTGTGTGTGTGTAATCGAGTAACTATTGACCAAAAGCTTTTATGGTGCGATTATATTCTCTATTTTTAAAAAATTCTTTATTCTGACCAGTTACTAGTAGCAGTTGATGTTGTTGTTGTTGCTTTTTTTGCTGTGTTAAACTGTTGTTATAACGTTTAGCGCATCCCTGGCCAATGCCTGTCAATAATATGTACAAGAAAATGTCACTCATTCATGCAATGAATTTGGTGGGAAGCGAAGGAAACAGGGGGAAAATGTTAAAAAGTGACCCGGTATATACAAGCTGCAATAGTTAGCGAGTCTACATGGTTTACACGAGTCTAAACCAATGTCCACAGCAAGACGTATACATATTATACACATACCACATATGCTGCCAGTGGGGCGGTGCATTATCTGCGTGTATATAGATTTATGTGTAGCAGTTTCAAGAGTACAGATTGGGGCCGCTAAAATATATACCATGATGAAATAATGTTAGAAATATATGTATGTACGTTGTGCGAGCATAAAAGCGAAAAAAAACGTAAAACAAAAATTGTTTTAGCGGCTAATATGCCTTGATATTAACCGCTAACAATTGTTGAGCGTACATGTCATACAAATGGTCAAGTACACTATATATATATATATATATATATATATATATATATATATAGACATATATACATACACACACAAACACATGCACTTCAACATTTATGTTTACATAGATCAAACCGCTAACAACAGGAACACATAATATAAACGTCGTTGTTAAAACAACGATGCATGCTGTGCCTGACTTATATATTTTGTTTTCGACATGCACACACATATACAAAAGCAGACAAGCTAGAAGAGAAGACTTTGACATAAAATAGACAGTTGCTTGTGGACGCGACATGTTAAAGAAATGAGAAATACATAGAGAATGAACTGAAACTAAAACTAAACATAGAACTTTATTTTGTGCATAAGGAAGTATTTACAAGAGTTCAAAGTTTTTCTCTTTGATATGTGTCATACATACTTATGCAATTTACTAGAGTATTTATAGTAGCCTCAAAGCCCATCAATTTACTGATATATGACTTTGTGTTTTGTTTGTGATCGAATGAATTGTAAAAATGCTATAAATAACATTGCATGGAATATGGGTTAAAATGTCACATTGTTGTTCTCTTTTTTTTTTTTCTTAACCTATCAAAGTACTTGAACGCATTTTCTATATGTATAAAACATATTTGTAATCAGCAATAATTATAATAGGATCAGCCCAGTAAGTTTCATGAATTATTATATTTTGTTTTTATATCTAAACACAACAAGTATTCAAAGATTTTCAAGTCTGAGTTTAGTTAGTACGTATCGGAGATTGTTCAAAATAGACATCCGATGGCTTGCGTGAATAGCGGTCATAACTCAGTCGTGTCAGTCTTGTGGTTGCCACAATTATGCCCTTGACTTTTGAATCCTTGTTTGCTCTCTTATTATTATTATTATCGAAAATACAACAACTAAGGAACCTATATGCACTTGAGGTCGAATCTATGCTACCCACCATCAACAAATGTTAATTGCTGTTAACAACTGACATGATGTGCTAGGTCTGCGCAGCATGTATAGAATGGTTTTAAAGAGAATAAAATAAATATGAGGTTCAAAGACCTCTTATTATTATTATTGTTATTTATCTATTTACTTATCTCTGGATAAGGCGAAGTCAGGCG
>CCAG010009671.1:0-41610 GCA_001077435.1 Glossina morsitans morsitans
TATATATATATATATATATATATATATATATATATATATAGACATATATACATACACACACAAACACATGCACTTCAACATTTATGTTTACATAGATCAAACCGCTAACAACAGGAACACATAATATAAACGTCGTTGTTAAAACAACGATGCATGCTGTGCCTGACTTATATATTTTGTTTTCGACATGCACACACATATACAAAAGCAGACAAGCTAGAAGAGAAGACTTTGACATAAAATAGACAGTTGCTTGTGGACGCGACATGTTAAAGAAATGAGAAATACATAGAGAATGAACTGAAACTAAAACTAAACATAGAACTTTATTTTGTGCATAAGGAAGTATTTACAAGAGTTCAAAGTTTTTCTCTTTGATATGTGTCATACATACTTATGCAATTTACTAGAGTATTTATAGTAGCCTCAAAGCCCATCAATTTACTGATATATGACTTTGTGTTTTGTTTGTGATCGAATGAATTGTAAAAATGCTATAAATAACATTGCATGGAATATGGGTTAAAATGTCACATTGTTGTTCTCTTTTTTTTTTTTCTTAACCTATCAAAGTACTTGAACGCATTTTCTATATGTATAAAACATATTTGTAATCAGCAATAATTATAATAGGATCAGCCCAGTAAGTTTCATGAATTATTATATTTTGTTTTTATATCTAAACACAACAAGTATTCAAAGATTTTCAAGTCTGAGTTTAGTTAGTACGTATCGGAGATTGTTCAAAATAGACATCCGATGGCTTGCGTGAATAGCGGTCATAACTCAGTCGTGTCAGTCTTGTGGTTGCCACAATTATGCCCTTGACTTTTGAATCCTTGTTTGCTCTCTTATTATTATTATTATCGAAAATACAACAACTAAGGAACCTATATGCACTTGAGGTCGAATCTATGCTACCCACCATCAACAAATGTTAATTGCTGTTAACAACTGACATGATGTGCTAGGTCTGCGCAGCATGTATAGAATGGTTTTAAAGAGAATAAAATAAATATGAGGTTCAAAGACCTCTTATTATTATTATTGTTATTTATCTATTTACTTATCTCTGGATAAGGCGAAGTCAGGCGAATTAAGCAAAGTTTGTTTTAATTTGATGAGACTTCAGAAAAGAACTAGTAAGTAGTATTAATAAGCAAATGTATTACTAAGCACTTCATACCACTATAGCTATTACAAACTATGATCTATCCTCCTATCCTATCCTATCGGCTATGCGGTAGTTCACTATTATTGTTACTATCGTGGGTGGTGGAAATGTACCCAAAACTCTGGATACCCTCGAGCATCAGCGCAATATGGTGTTTATGTATAGATACATCTTCCACTCGTTCGTCTTGGAATTGCTTGCATATCACACGACACATCACAGCGACTCCGCGTTCTTATGGAACATCCTACCAGCCGCTTGTAAGTCAGACGCACACAAGCTCTACTCCCTCTTTCCATCCCTCTATACTTATAATCCTTCCAGACCCCCATGTAGAGAATGTCAAAAAAAAAGAAGAAAATTAGTTAGATTCTTCTAGAAATCCCAATAACTAACCTAGAAGCTCAGAGCCTAGAAACTTCGTACATTCATTCTTCGTTAGAGTCAATTGCCGCTGATAAACGAGATCTATTATTGTTTCCACAATTTATTTAGACCAAGGATGAACTAAGACTGTCGGCTTTGATTTTAAAAAGGGATAAATTTAGAGTTAAATATTTCATTGATATTACGGTCTCCAGGCGCTTTCAAGACGTCCATAAGGTTAAACGTACCGACGAGATCTAAAAAAGCAAACCGTTAATAATTTGGACATATTTTCATACATGACTTACTGGTTAAAATTATGGTCTCTTGTTTAATATTTATCAAGTCAATGTGTTTATCTTATTATATTTGAAATAAAATATGTATTCACTCTATACCTGCGCCTGGTGGCACTTAGTTGGCCCGATATTAAATTAAAAATAATTCCGATGTGTTCCACAGTTAAAATGTAAATGAAAAAGCACATGCGTCTTGGATCGAATTTATGACATTTACGGTAAGCAAAGGTAAGCGTGCCAGCATTGAGTCAAAAAGTGTTATTGATTGTGAATGTAGGAACGAGGTGCTCAAGTCAATAGCGAGACAAAGCTGTCACCGACTTTAAATCTAAGAGAGTTTTGATTACGAAAGATTTTTGCTGCAAAATCGATTCAGAATTTTTCTCTTCTTTACCATAACGGTGCTATTTATATTACACTGTATATAGAACTCGGATAAAGAAGTCGAGAGAAACGGTACAAAATGTAAACAGAATTGGCATTTCTAAGCTGCCGTCTTATGTATAGTGTACGATTTCCTTAATTTCGAAACAAAGAAGTAAAAGTAGCCCTGGCGAAATTCTGCTTTTCTTAATAAAAAAAAAAAAAAGAAAAACACGCTAAAGTATCTACTAATTTAAAACTTTTTGTGTTCTTTACATTTTTAATAAGGGATGTTTTGCTTTGTCTTTTAGAGTCTTCTTTCCATGAGTTTTCTCATATCATATATAAATTTTCTTTTTTGCTACGGTCTTTCTTTTGCAAGAAGACATGTTTCCTTGTACTATTGGCATAACTGTTTTTATCCATAAACTAAAAACTTGTTGCCGTTTATAATCTTTGGATAAGTTATGCACTTAAGTTATTCAGTTTCATATGGAAATGGTCTTGCGCTGGGTTCTATAAGGAGTGCGACAATAATATCTTTGCAAATAGTACCCGGTGGGTATAAAAATAAGAAGTCCTCTCAAATCCATTTAATAATCCTTCAAAATGGGAGTTATCCGAATGTGTACTAAAGAACTAACATGGCTTACTTTGAGTTGTTTTCTTGAAAGCATTTTGTTAGGATTATAATGTTGTTCGTAGCCCACCTTTCGTTTGTTGCAACCAACGCCAAAAGTTGTAAAAAATGAACATAAAAATTTCAAATATGTTCTGCCAACTCACTGAAAGAGAGTTTCTATTCCTAGTAAAGAAATCGAAAATCACTGCAAAGAAGTCGTTATATGTAGTAACTACGTAGGTGGAGCTGTCAGATTACAATTTTAAATATGAATTAGAATTCACGATTTTCTTTTTGGTTTTATAATAAAATCGCTTTATCATATTATTGCCACTATATTCACTAAATCGTATATATATATACGTATATGCATAGGTACATATTAGCGAGAAATATTCGTAAGAATATTGAGCTTAGTGTAGGTCAAAATTTCTGCATTCATTGCGGTTCATAATAACATCGACAGAATGACATTTCTTTTTCGTTTCTTTTTATAGCCGTCTGGACATTTTCGCCCGTTCATCCGTTTGCCTGTTCGTCTCTTTTGCACTTTTAGTAAACCTTCAGGTTCAGGTGGCGAAAGTTAAAATGTTGTCTTCAGTTTTCACAAAAAAATTCTTAAATTCTTGCAAGCAGGTTGTAGCAAAAACGGGTCAAACCGATCAACAGGAGCATCTACAGTAAAAAAGAAACATCGAGAGCATTTCCATTTTCAAAATGAAAAAGAAGGTCAAGATTCATTATTCGTAAAGCATAACAAGTGCAGCGATAAGAACGAGAAAAACGGCCATACAGTTGTCATTGAGGGAAGAGTTTCCGAATTTTATATTTTTTCCTGCCTTATTTTTTTAAAGCGGCGGGTATAAAAGATTCGACCACATTTGAATATAATTTTCTTATTTGTTTTTCATTTTGAAAATATTGCAAATATTTGTTCGCTATATATTTATATTTATTTATTTATTTATATATTTTTTTGGAATGTAAATAAATATGCCTCAGTATGAATTTACTAATATCTTTGGATTCCGTTATTATTGCTTTAGAAAAGAAAAACACACGATACCATTTAATAGCCCATTAAAACAGTTAACATGCAACGCCGCGGTTGGTCTATGGCTTGCGCACAAATATACAACTGTTGTTATGTCAAACGAAAATTATAAAAAAAAATTAATAAATAAATCGAATAACAGCAAGTGCTTAAAATTTAAAGTACAAGTTACGAAAATTATGAAAACAAAGTTATGATAAGTGTGTTTAACTTGAAACGAATCTTAAATACGCATCACATAAATTAAAATCGAAGAAAAGTCTTAGTGTCGAATATAAGCGCTTTACTAAAGTATCGGGCTTTTAATAGTGAAGAAAGTCGAGTCCACCAGATGGCAAAAAATTTTAATTATACTGGAATCTGATCTATGAAAATTTGTTGATAATAACCAAGCTCTATAATTTGCTTCAAGCAAGGGCTAAGGCCACTTAAAAAAAAAGTCTTAAAGAAAGAAGTTTTTTTCGATTTTCTTTGGTCCAGAAGAAAAGGTAACAGAATAATAATATTCCGGGAGGTTATCAAGCATTCCTTTTGGTATTAGAAAAATATATATTTTAAAAGAATATTGAAAAGTGCGTAAACCGGAACCATTGTTCTAAGGCGTACTCATGAACAGCTGCATAGGTAAGAATCGCAAATACCAAGTCTGCGTTCGGGGGGACAAATCCCAATGCGGTAGGGTTTACTTTGGCTATAGTTGCAGTGAGTGCTCAGTGCGTAAAGGCACAATGCTTACCGATTGGGTACACAACCGCTAGGTTGCAGCCGCTTCCCTATCTCGTTCTCTGTCCTCACTTCTTTCCGGCTGTCAACTAATACGAATACGAATAAAGGACATCCTTTTAGTCATTTATAAAAAAACAAAAAAGATTAAAGGGACTCCGCTACCAATTTTTCCCATCTTTTCATCTATATTCATGTGTCTAGAAAAATACATGCGATGTTTTGAACATATTGAGTTTCATGTAAGTGGCGAATGTCTTGGGCCAATTTTTTGACCAAAAAAAAAGACACTTGTTTGTTAATAAAAAATTTTTAAATTAACCTATCGACTAAATCCTATGTACTTCTCTAGAGAAGATTCTTCTAAAAACTGAGGTGAACACACTTTTGCATTAGCGATTTTCGAAAATCGCGTTTCGAGAAAAAAGGAATTAATGTTCCAAGTACCTGTGTATTGCCATACAAATTTCACAGCTTCCAGTGTTCCATATACTGCCACCTAATTATATTAAAAGGAGAATAATTTTCTGACACTGACATGTTTCCACGCCTACAATTCTCTTTTTATATCATTCTTGGTTAACTGAGAGATTATTTCGAGCAGTAAAAAAAAATTGTTGTTCACAAAATATATACAGTGGCCTTACGTCTTAAGATGACCGTAGAAATAAGTAATCAATTCAAGGCTTGGCACTGATAATAGCAATATGTGCGCAATCGAAATAGTTGTTTAGTATGACAAAAGGAATGAAAAAGTAAACATACTTTCATCCTTCAATGCTTTCATTATAAGCATAATGGAAAATTTAATGCGTTATACATATCTAGAGCAAATGCCTTAAATTACTAGCAAGACATAAATTTAAAAATTTGAGAAAAAAAACTAGAGTTTTACTTTCAAATACAACGTATATGAAAAATAAATAAAACAAACAAAACAAAAGGCAAACCACGTACAAACAAATAGCACTATAGCGACGCAATCACACCCACGAGTGAATGCCTTGCTCATTGCAAAAACAATTTCTTCAGTTCAAGCGTAAAAGAGCCAAAAAAGGGAGATCTCTTTTTGCGCTTTTTAAATACACATATGTAGATAAGTTATTTATGAGGTACGCTAAGGTAATCAATCAAAATTTTCTTTTTTTTTCCATTTTGTGATAATTTCATTGTAAGCCATTCATGTTTGCTCTTATAAGTGTCTACGTATTCGGATTGAAGTTAAAAGTGATGGAGATCTTTTTGTTTTTACCATTATTTAAATGTGTTTTTTATTTAATGCAAATATTTGTCAGCCTAGTTGACAGTTAATAGCTGACTATCGAACAAATATTGAAAACTTTCACTCCACGTTTTACATTTGATTTAAAAATAAATTAAACTACGCACAAAGATTTATGATCATTTTCGTTTTTTATTGCCAAGTTATAGCAAAAACATTTAGCCAACAAACAAATTACGTTTAACTTGAACTGATTCTTTTCAAATCGATCGATCATTTGTGAATTGACATGACATGACCGAAGCCTTTAATGTAAGCATAAACGTTCTTTTATGAAACATAATTTATAAACCAGGACTTTCTCTTCTGCGATTGACTTTCTCTAAATGGTATAACACCGTTTGCTAATGGACACCCACTTACATATCGGTCTTGCTCGAGTTTTGATTAGAACAAGATAAACTTTTTGCTTAATTGACTGTGCAGCTTTTTGAACATCGAATTTTGCCAGAACTTGCCAGGATAATAAGAGGACAATTGCTTCAGACAAAATTTAAAAATTAATATCTTAGAATGCATCTTCTGGTATTAGCTAAAACAATCAGAACGAAATGTGCTCTTATCGATATCTTAGAGCCTATAGGTTACGCAGATTGAAAGATGTAACAAAAATACGGAATAAAGTCTTCTAAAAAGTCGTTCTTAGACGTGTATAAATAAATGGCTTTTTCACCGAAGAATGCGGATTGCTTTGTAACACCCAAAAGCAAGCTTCAGCATACATTTTGAACCGATTTCCAGGATCCATCCGTCCATCTGTCTTTTTGTCTGCCTGTCCTTCTGTTCGTGTGCGAGATATCTGTTGCCAACAAACACGTACAAGAAGAGTACGTATTCTCCGTAAAGGAAAGCAGGTGAAAAAAAGGCGTTAACAAGGACAACAAAATGTCATACAGAAAACTACAAATTTCTACGAAAAGGCAAAGTAATACATTTGTTTGAGGAGAGTGTTATAACTTTACAAAAAGGATCAAAAGATATTTAATTTTGTAAAACGAATCCCTTGTTGGATTCTTGTCCATCCTTTCATAATCTAAGAACTCAACTCCCCCGTCGTTGATCCCAATACACGATACTCTATCCCTGCCTACAATGAACTTTAAACTTTCAAAAACTCTCTGAATTTTTTGCAAAACCACTTGTGTAATTAACAATAGTATTTCATTTGTAAGAGGCTCCAAATCGTTGTAGCTATAGCTTCCCTTTCTTTTTAGCTTATAATTGTAACTGCATGTAAATAAATAAATAAAATTAATCACAAAACACTTTCATTTAAAAACTTTATCCTCTTTTACAAACGATAAGCTATAACTGTAGCTATTATTGGTTTGTATAGTTATCGATCGAATAAATGTCTTCTGATCGCTTTACGCTCGTGGGTATATTTTAAAGCAATTTTGAGCTTATAATTCTTTAGACGAATTCGTCTCGGTAGTTGGTTAGCTCAATCTTTCTAAAATTTATGGACTTGTAAGGATCTCATAATTAGCTTTTACACTTACCATAGGTGGACCCGCCGGATTTTAAAGCAGTTTGGTCATCGCGAATAATGTTCAGCTATGCTTTCAATCTGTTTAGCTATGCCCTTATGTATATATATTTATCTATCGTCCATTCGCTCAAATCACAGTTGCGATATCAAATTTCTTCCTACCGTTTCTGTCAAGTCGGGTTAAGTTATAATTACCAAAAATTCGTTTTTAATAAGGCTGAGCATATAAATATGGTTTTATTTTGTATAATTTTTAGCAAAGCAACAAATATATCGAATGAAGAGATCGTCTCTCTGTATTGGACAAAAGGCTATTAAAATATTCAACCTAATAAAAGTTCTTTTTTTATTTGTTCTTCGATTAATGTATTAATAGGACTTGAAACGAATTTATTTTTTTTGTTTATGTTATAAAAAAGATATGTGTTTTATTCGTACGACCTCATCGCATATTAACACGATTTTGGTACAAAAAGCCTAATAAAATTAGTGTAACACTTTTTGCTTGAAGAAAGAAAAAGAAAAGGAGAAGAAGTCAGGAAATCAAAAGCGTAAATAGGAAACCAAAAACAAAACAATGAAACATCTGCGTTGTTTGAATAAAACGAATTCATGCAATGTGTTGCTCAACGATTGTTTACAATTTACGCTTCATTTTGCTTTTCTTTAATGACGGAGTAATATGTTGCAATATTATGCAGCAGCCGGAGCTTAGTGAATTCCTTTTGTTGTGTGTGTCGCCTCATCAAACTCATGTTGAACTTTGTGCACCCGTTGGTGTATTTATTTCTTTATAAATCATTTCTATGTTTTTTGTTGTTTGTTTTGCTTTTTCATGATTTCTGTTTACACTAGAGTGCCTTTTAATAGTTTCATTGATTATTATAGCTGTTGTCTTTGTTGTTGGTGTCGTGTTGCCTTGATTATTTCCTTCGGTCTTTTCGCTTTTGTTCGCTGGTTTTTATTTTTTCTTTTTATGTTTTTGTAACGTTGAACGTTTACATTTGAAATTTTAAACAGCAAATCGATTTAGACATGTCATAATAAATAGTTTGATTGTGTTGCGCGATATGTTGCAATTTGTTTTCGTTGGTTTTGTTGTTATGTTGTCGCAACACACACACACACACACACAAACGTACAAAAATACCGCACACGAAAATACCTCAAATGCCAAAGTATTGCCGGTTTTTCTGTAAATTGAAATTAAAAATTGCTCAAGAGCAGAAAAGGCAAAAAATAAAAAAAATAAAAATAAATAAAAAATAAAAACAGAAATATATTTAATAATTTACACAAGTATATATAGACATATATATATATATATATATTTATATATATATATGAATACAAATGTAGGCTTATATTCATATTCACAAGAAAAACAAAAAATATATTAATTAAGCAAACAACTAAAAAGATTACGAACGCTTAAAGCGAAAATATCATCTCAATCATATGAGATTTAAAACATCATAAATCATTGCATCGGACAGTTTAAATTAGAGAGAGAGACACTTTGATAAATAGTTACATAAATGTATTTCCATTAATTACGAAGCCGCTTTACGTAAACCGTTTTTATAAAAATAGCAGCAAAAGTACGAAGAGTATCAAAACAAGTGTTTAAGCATTTTTTAACAGGTGCTTAACGGTATCATAAGTTAAATAGCGTAACTTAAGCGCGCTTTTAAAAAATCTACAAAGTCCTCGCTTCTTCTTGAAATTTGAATTATTTCTAATTGAAATTCTCGATAATTTCCGAATAAACAAAACCGGAACGCAACACAACAATTTGTTCAAAGATAGCTAACAAAAATCATATTAGAAACAACAGCGGTTGGAAAAACAAGTTAAATAAACGCTTATAAAGTGATATTCACTTTATGAAGAACCTCTGATTTTTTTTTTTTTTTTTTTTTTGCTCACCAAATTATTCCACAACGCTAGAATTGGCATTGTTTGGCGTTGCGATTTCCGACTAATGGAGAGAATAATGAAGCGCTTATTGTTATAACACAAAGCAACTCCTACTCTTTTCATTATTTTCATTGAAAAAGATTGAAAACCAATTTTCGATACATTAATTTAAAGTTTATTTACCTTTTAATCGAAAATATTGAGCCTCAAATATTCGCCAATTGCATAGAAGTGAAAATTTTTAAAATCCTCTATGTATTGCTCAAGCTATACACGTGACTTATTGTTTGCTCGAACGGTTTTTCGATTCTTATGACGACACCCAAATCTAAGTTCCTTTGGGGATATTCTCAAGAGGCGACAGATTGTGTGCAGCCTGAGATGCAGAAAAAGTAGTAGTTGATTGGTTAGTTCATTCATTTTGTACTGAAATAAATATATTTGTGACCAAAAAAAAAAGAAAATAAACCGAACTCCCGATAGATTAGAAGTATTTTTTTCCTATTTTTAATTCAAATTTGCACTACATAGCTAATGGCCCGCCGAAGCGCACAAATTAAATGAACCTCGCGAAAATTCTCCTTTCAATATGTTTCAAAAAGGATTCTCTTTTAATACTTAAGTATATGCTTAAAAACCTCTAGCAACAAAAATTGCCAAAAATACGCTTTCTGTTTTTAGCCTGCTACAGTGGCATTCCTCCTTAGGGACTGTTTTAAAGCATTTAAGGAAAAGTATTGCATATGCGTGGCAAATGCATTTAAAAAGCGTCTATTCCGTCTAAGCGTCTAGAATGTATTAAGCATAAGGAAACCTGTACTGAACGCAATGAATGTTTCTTGATTCATTAATTCATGTACTTTCCCTACTTGGTAATGAAATTTCTGAAACGCCTTACATTGACATGTAATCTCTATTAAAGTGTAGTAGAATAGTTTCACTGTGTTAATCTGAATTATATTTGGTTGCCAAGAAAGATATTTGCGGCTTATAGTGTTACACTACATTGGCTTCTTTTTCGTTCACACTGGCTCATTATCCTGCGAGTTTACATATATCGTCTCCTCAAAGAAATCACTGTAAGCTCGAAGAAATATGGAAAAGTTTTTTTACAAAATAAATTTTGTATAAAGTATGAGCTCTTATGTGGAACTACGTTATAACAGACCGCGCGAAACATTACTACTGTATTTGTCACTGCAGAGTCTGGCCTATCTCAGGGTATCTATGAATTAGCGTTCAAATCTTGTGCTAACGAAGAAGCGATTTCAAAGCGAAAATTTCGGTAAATTACTAACTTCATCCTTGAAGATCTGATAGATTCATCAGATGTGAAAATTTCATTGTATTGATGTATATACAATAACATGTACTGCGCCAAGTATTAAGCAAATTTTATTGAGCTATGAATAAATTTTTGAGTAAAAGTTGTATTATAATCAAATATTTATTTAGCTGTTGGTTCACTAGGAGGCGCATTTTGTTTGCAATCCGTGTACTTTCGACATACTTGCTAATCTACTTACTTCTATGCCAATGCATGAAGCATATAGGTTGATCAGATAAGAACGTGTGTTTTTGTATTGATATTATGACAAAAGGATACGGGATAACAATATAATATTTTTTTTGGATTTTAACTATTGATTGAGATCATTCGTATTTAAAAATGAATTCGTGTAACCGACCGCTTTCGAGTTTGAATCGAAATTAAACTCGATCGCAGGAAGCGAAATCATCTAATTCCTACCATAAGAAAGCCCTACACATTTTTCCGTAGCGTTTTCTATTGAGCGTAATTACAATGCCGTTTTCATCTTAAAGAATGACATTTTCTGCGCCACGAATCATGCGTAAAAGTCAAATTTCGGGCAAAATCACATCGGGTGGGTTTCCTTCAATACAAACTAGCAATTGTCTGTATTTGCGAAACCATTTCACCAAACATAAACTTTATCTCGCACGCACGAAAAATAGCACGAATGCATTAATTACTTTTGTAATACATTTTAACGATTTCTAGTCGCGCCAAGCACGATTGAACATAAATGTCAAAATTGGTGGGAGTCAGAAAAAAAAGCGTGGACGACATAAGATTTCGAAAAAGAAGTCGCTTATTTGCTCACACTGTGTTCATACATTCAAGACACATTATGTGTCCATCGAGTGTACAAGTCAAACACGTTGTATATTATTGTAGAAAATGCAAACAGAAATAAATATGTACTTATCTTATGACTTTGGATTTGCGCGTATATCTGTCCCTAACCAAACAAGGGCTATAGTTGTCTTTGAGCGGGTCCAGGAAACAATGCTTCCGGCACGAGACAAAAAAGGAGAGGATGTGATTTGTGCGCTGAAGTCCTCAGAGGCACAAAAGTAGGCACAGAAGGTATAGAAATGTGTACACTTTATGATATCAATGATGCGTATGTTATGACATATGCTACAATTGCTTACTGAAAACCTTACCATAGAACTGCAAGAAAACAACTTATTATGAAAACGAAGAGTTTTGCTTTACCGCTTGAAAATAAAACACATATTGACAAAAAATACTGTCCTGTCATATAAAATATTTACGTGTAGCAAATGTAATATAAACTCAGTTAAAGTAATTCATATACTTATCTTTGTTGTATTAACTTGGGCACTTCATTTGTAGCACAGAGCAACGTAGATAATGAAGCACTCTATTAAGCGTATCTTTCAATAGAAGATTCTGAGTTAATTTTGCTATTCGCATAGAAAGTCGGAAAAGCCGCGATATGTAGATGTAATTTAATACATTCTTCCCAGATGTCCGCACAACGGCACAAGTACTGAAATTCACTCGAAAAACAATCAATTCACTTACCTGAGTCTCCAGATGCACATGGATATAACCTCGCACTTATATGATATAACGAACTGAAATTGATTGGTCTGAGTATTCGTCTGTTGCAAATAAAACGCCATGGTAATAGCATCATTTATATTGACGTGCGTCTGCGTTTAAGAGAAAACTCCGTTGGAGACAATGGGTATCCAAGATTCGCTCAAGATCTTTATAACTTTCTTACATATTTTAATTAAAATGTAAATCAAATACAAGGAATTAATGAAAAAGGAAGAAAGAAATGAATTCTTTTAACCATAGATTTAATTAGTAGTCATTAGAAGAGAAGCTCGATTTGCGCATGTCGCAAAAGCTCATCTACAAGAAATCAATGCAACAGTCATACAAAGTACAGGCAGAAAGCAGAAGACGTGAACTAATGTTACGTGAATTTTATTTATTTACGAGTAAAAGAAAAGAGCGCACAACAATGAAACAAATAAGAAATAAAAGGAAAAAAAAGGAAAAATAACACAGTATCAGAAAAATGTGTTGCTTGGTGTGTTTGTTTGTTTTCCAACAGGAATGCATGATACATAGACGTACATATTAACCAACACTTATATGAACAAAACTATGCATGTCGACACCTTTGCAAGAGTTTTACTGGCACAAACAGACGCTGCTATTGCTATTGCTGTTGTGTGTGCCTCACAACAAAAGACACAGAAAACAATTGTAATTACGTGCGACAAAGTTGTCACTTGCAATTAGCCGTTTTGTGTTTTATTTGTACTTGCTGACAAACATATATATATATATATATATATATATATATACGTATCGCACGTATAGATAAATACATAACAAGTCAATCAATAATTGCCGGGACTGACACATAAATGCCTTCGTTTCCAGAAATCTATTTTCGGTTTTGGAAAGTGCGAACCATCAAACGTCTGTCAAAACTTTTTGTGTACGGTTTGCCTTGGTTTTCCTTACCCTACAAACAATACAAAATGTCGAATTCCGCCTTTGACTAAACATTTGTTTTTGATGAGACAAAGTGGCATTCAACACCAGCATTGCGTATATATTGGCTTATGTTAAGTTAAGGCAGCTATTCTGTGTCAAAAGAACGACAAATTTTATTGTTTTTACGTGGTTTTCGGGTACACAATTTACTGGGTCAGAGAACCTGCTAGTTGCTACTTACCTACCTAGACTGCTAGTGAGCCAATGTAATTCAGCCAATCACCCAGGGAATGCTCTCTATTCGTGTAACATAGTCTTTTAAAGAAGGAAATGTGGGAAGAGAAAGTAACCGCTACAGGCACGAAATCAAGTACGTTCTATCGCCATAAATGTTGAACTCGTCCGCACTGATTTGATATTCACTAGTCCTATCTGTTCAGCTACTCATTTGCATACCACCATTACACCCAGTAGCTATTATCTGTTTGAAAAACTCCAAATGAAGCTTCGGAGAAAAAGATTTGGATCGAATCAAAAGGTCATTGAACTGGACTTTGCTCATCAATAAAGCCGAAGGATCGAGAAAAATTGTTTTCTTACTTAGTACCCGGAATTATTGATCAACATCTTATGTACACGTATATGTATATACGTTGATACATACGTTGCATATTTACAGTGCAATAACAAATAGAACATCATCGCCTGTTTAGGACAAAAACTTTCCTTTTTCTTACATTTATTAAATTTTAATTAAATTAAGTTTAACATCATTTTTGATCTCAGAAATTAAAGTGAGGTTTCATCGAAACGAAAACTTATGGGTACACTCTAAAAAGTACTAAGCCCAAAGAAATTAAAATAATAATTGATTTTTATTAGGAAAAGAATTGTCTATTTTATGTCCTTTTATTACTTTTACCGGAAATATCATAACTCCGACGACATATTTAATGGAAAAATTATGACATCTATTTGAAATAAGTTGAAATAACACTTATTTTGCCCCTCCTCTTAAAATAAGTTGGGTTTATAGCGCAGCTTTACGCAACTGCTTGTAATAAATACGCACAGCACCGAGACTTCCAGACAGTAATGTTGTTCGATGAAGTAGTCTACTGCAAAGAACTTGTCCAACATCAACATACAAAAAAAAAGCGTCTGATTCGTTTGCCACTATTGCATAACCTTGACTACAACTGCCTGTTACTTTTTATTGAAATAGTACAGGATTGATATACAGCATTTTTGCGGAAAGCCAAGATCCAAAAATATCTACTCTTCATGGAATACACTAAAAATTTGCTCTTCTTTTCTCTGCTCACGTCCTTAACCGCATATGGTGCGCAATCCGACGTCTACTCTGTTATGAAATCCAAAATTTTCAGTAGTTAACCTCTAAGCTGCGAGCAAAAGGTGTCAGTACCGCTATTCGTGCAATAGTGCTAACAGCTAACGATAATATATTCAAATTTTACATATATATATATATGTTGTTCATTCATACACTATATGCACTTCTTGCTTCTTATTCAATTCATACTTCTTTGCACTATAATTAACTGACTAACACTAACTGTTTATTAGGCTCAATACATTTTAAACCATCGACTACATCACAACATACATCATTGCGAAAGCAGCACACATTTAAATTTAAAGTAAAATTATAAACCTACCGCAAAATCACGTTCCTTTAAGGAAGTATTACTGAAAGCTAAGTGGGCGGTAATTGTTAGATAACAACTGAATTATTTCGGTTTTTCTCTTTTCCTACCCTTAAAAAATATGAAATTTGTCTTCACGATATTACATATTATATATATATATGTAAGTACAAACAACAAAAAAAACAGACATCTTAAGAAAATTGTTCAAACAGTTTGTTAGTTCAATCGTTTGTTTCACATCTATTTCTTAAATAATTTCTTTTGGTTTTATTGTTTTCCCTCTGTAATGTGTTGTGTTACGATTACCAGAGGCTAACAAAGACATTTTCATAGCTTGTTGAATATCGCTACAAAAGGTCAATTAAATGACAAATGTTTCCTAGTTTCTTATGCTGCTTAACAACAGCAACAGCAGACAACAGAGATCATTATAAAAATTCACGAATAGTTGTTCAAAAAGAAAAAAAAGAAAAACAAAACAAAAAAAACTTTTCATTTCAACTTTAATTTCGCTTTCATTTATTTCAACGTCAAAACTAAACATCACCCGAAAAAATAAAGTACAACATTTTTTTTCGTTGTAAAGTTGTGACTAAGATGAACTACATTTGACAATGGTTTTCCTTTTTTCTTGTTTTTTTAAGCATGTTTTGCTGTTGTTACATACCCACTACAGAGGGTATGTTAAGTTGGTCAAACGCTTGCGAGCCGCGGGAACCTATAATAAGATGTTTATTGCGAAAAGCCTTTAACTTGATTACACAGAAAAAAGAAAAGTCAACCGTCCATTAAATGTTTCCAAGGCATCTCTTGATGCAATGTGCACTGGGTCGTCTAGGATGAAGTTCTTAGACAACAAATTAAAATGCTCTGTTGTTAAATATGCACTTAATCTATTGGGCAAATTTCATCCTTGACTTTCGAATGGTACAGCATCTCGTAAGTAGATAATATCAGAAGAGTTCCGCAACCTAGTAATGACCAAAATAAACTTGAGTTGTCATTAAAAAGAAACTGGGCCTCGTTTCACCTAACACTCTTTGAGTACATGCTTCGTTTGACGATATTAGTCGATTAAAGCAGATTTTCTTAAGATAATAATTTGAATTTTGCCGAAAGAAAAAAGCCGTAAATGAAACTGTATTATATGATCCAGTGGGAAAAGAGAAAAAGAGGCAAGGAATGCTTGTATCTTCTAAGCTTCTATGGCGACTAATTCATATAGCTTTGTTTTCATTTTGTCGATGTCGGTGACGACCTACTCAGGGGAGACCCCCTATTCGTGTAACATGGTAACGCTCACTAAGAGTAAGGGACTAGAAAGAGATAAGATAGCCACAGGCTCGTGGGTGAGCGTACATTCGGTAAAAGTTAGCTCTTTACCGACTGAGCACGCACTATAGCTAAACACCAAAGTAAACTCTACCGCAACCAAAGCGCGTAAATTCATTGAAACCATTCACAGACCTTTAATTGGTCTAGAGCTATCACAATTTCGTGTTTTAGAACTTTTTTGGCATTTTTAGCAATCTGTAATGATAGACTGTTTGTTTAATTCGTTAACGTATTACAATATATATATATATGTTGACAATACATCGATTTGTCTTGAAATAATTGGACCATACTGGATTGGACCAATGCTGGCCGACATCTTGATAACAGGGAATCGAAAATTTAGTATAGACGAACATGTCAGTGAGTTTATTCGATCGGAGCTTATAAACTTTTAGCTAAAATACTAAGCCCCTCATCTCAAGCCCCTTTTCATTACATCACGTCTAGTAGCACACATATAAAAGTTTTAATATTAACTCTGCCGTTAGATACCTTTTCGTGAGACGATGTGCTTGCTCCTAATCCCCCGCCCCTTTAATGTACTCATCATTGAACATTTTATGTTAAAAGTGTTCCTTAGTTGTACGCTCTCTTAAAGATTCTGCGAAAATTTATGCGATATACGAGTGCTTTGCGTGTTTTATAGCACGTTACATTCTATCTTTATTGAAAGACGAAAACATCAGTCAAGTGACTGGGTTAAAAGATTCGTCATAAGCTGAATAAAATTTCTTTATTGTTTTTATGTTCATTTTATTATGTGTTTCTAGTGGAAGTTCGGAGTGATATCGCTTCTCTATAGTTTGCCTATTAAAGTGATTTTGCAGTAACTTACATACATGGTAGTGATATTGTACGTATTGTCTTTTTTATTGACTGTGGGTTGTGGTATAAAAAAAATTTCAATTTTTGTCTTATGCAAATTTCGAACGGTTGCCAAAAATCGTTTTTCAAGTCATTTCATATAAATGACGACGACAAAAGCAATGTATTAATATGATGTTGGTATTTTATTTTTATTTTTATTTTTTTAATTTTTCAGTTAGTTAACAATTTATAAAGAGAGAAGAAAAAAAAAAACAAAGAAAAAAAGAAACCCACAGATATTCAGTTCCGCTTACTTGAATTAATGTCTAAAGCTTAACCATTTTAAATCATGAACTCTCCTCTAAGCTTTGAAGGAGTTTCCAGTAAATAGCGAAAAAATTTATACACCGTCGCGTTTCATTCCATAATAAATGCAAATATACACCATCGACAGTGATTGGTTTTTTTTTTATCATTTGTAAAACTTTTTCCGCACCGTTTAAAGAGGAAGTTAGTTCTTTTTTTTATTTTGACGGAAAGATTTCATGTCTACTAAAAATATATACTTTTTTATAGAAACAATTTTAATATGATAACGAGACGCTTGCATGAAGAGTTAGAGGAAGTGAATAATTAAAAAAAAAAAAGCAAAAAATATTTTTCGATTATTATAAAATATGACAAATGGATGGAAGACTTTTAATTGGCTCCCTGAGGAAATTTGAATTGGAAATAAATACGCTGAGGAAAAAACATGATATACTGATATACTGCTATACTTATATATATAAGCATATGTATCTACATATAAATATAAGTATATGTATATGTAGTCATTGAATATGATTAAATTTAATTTAAAATTAAGTTGAAAATTTTTGTTGTACGCGCCGCAAGGGATTTGTGAAACGTACTGTCATAGACCAATGAAATGTTATTGTCCTAAAATTTGACATTTTTACGTTCGACATGCTCCAAACGTTTTACCGTTTATGTGAATAGTATTTGTTTAAAAATAATGAAGCTGTATATGAAAATATTATTATGAACCAATTTTCAGCAAGAAATATTGAAAATGGAGTCCGTTTACCATATAAAGCTTCAATTTCTGTAGGGACGCCTATAAATATGGAATTCAAAAAATTGATCTATTCACTCCAAACTTTTCACGTCCATTCTAAATGTCAAAATATTATTGCTCTGCGATTTTTGCCGTGAAATTCTGAAAAGTGCAATATTTTTTCATATAATGACTTTCCATAATGAGGTGTTATATGAGGAAGGGTCCGAAGCGAACCATTTTCAATAGGGTTAATTCTTGAATCAAATCACGTTGATATACCAAATTTCATAAAAACAGGGCAAACAAACATAGAGCGATTCAGAAGGTGATTCAGAAAAGTATTCCGGAAACGGTTCTGAATCGATTGATATAATAAAATATGTGTCTAACTTACGTCCTTCCGACTGTTACGTAAGTCCGCACAAACTTAGTATACTCTGTACCAAAGGTGGTGTGTGGTATAACAATCAAGCAATGGATATTAATGTGCACCTAATAAAAAAGATGATAAGCTGGAGAGATTTGGAGATGTTGTATATCAAGGATTACTATAACATGTATGCTTAACACGTTGAGGACGGCGCAGTTTTTTCTATTTCGTGTTAAATGAAATCGACTATAGTCGACCGGCGTGCAAAAGAATTCTAGAAATAAAATTTTGCCTAAACAGGGATTTCAAAAGTACTTTAACACGTTCCGAGACGCTAAAAATTTTACTTTCAATGATTGGGAAACATATTAACTTTAATATCTGCAGTACTTTAATTTTAGTTAGGCAAAAAAAAAAAAAACTCTTAAGACGAAAGTAGAGGGGAAGCTTTGCAGAAAATTTGTTTGTCTTTGATCCATAGGCAGAACGTTCGCGACGGCAGGAGCAAGGATGAAACCTTGCCTTCCTCTTGCCTCTAGGCCAACTTCCGGCTTGGAAAAAAAGAATCCAAACAGTTCACACACCCCTAAGTAGTTCCAGCTCGAATATTAATGGAAATGAAGAAATTTTATAGAAAATGAAAAGTCGAAAGACGAAATAAAAAAATTCAAAGTAAAAAGTAAACATGATTTGACAACAATTGATAACTGACTGAAAAAAAAATACTTGTTTCGATTCTAACGTTTCAACGTTGCTGGATTTGTCATTTTCCAGAAACAAACGTGCTTCACGTACTCTGCGTTATCGTCGATTATACGAAGATCTACCAGATTTACTATCAGTGGCAAAAATTTCTACCAAAGCTGCCAAGTGGGTGATTGCTTTAAACAACAATTAAATAAGTTTCACTTTATTTGCCACATTTCGCTTTTCTTCTCAAACTACTGAAATTATTGCCGAAAAGAATAAAACGTGGACAACTATGGTTTCAAATGAAAATATCTCACCACTATGCTTACACATCCATCTACATATAGGTGTTACTGCTGACGATAGAGTGAAAGCGAAGAGAATTCAGAGCGATTTGAGACAATAGACAGAGAGACGAAGCTATTTCGAAATCATTAATCATGCTAATAAAAATACTAATAAATATTAAAGCCATTGCCATCGCTATTTTCCATGCCAGGCCTCTTTAGGGGCAGGTTAGAGAGGCCTCAGACCGTACATAATTTCTCTTTTGCTTTTGTTTTACTTTCAAGAAAACACTTTCATTAAATTTGCAATTTGTGTAAAGCATGTCAAATCATTTTCATTATTCTTTATTACCATTTTATTTACGCGAGTCAATTAAAAAAAATATATACACAAAATCAATACTTTTTGATTTTGCTTTTTCCTTGCACTTTATAAAATGCAAACAAATCAATACAAAAAATATGCTCTTTTTCTGTTTGCCACACAGCAGATCGCTTAAAGGGAAAGTCAGGCAAAATTCCCCGCTCTAGTCATGCTAATTTTCACTTCACTTCAGATTAAAGACTGAATTGTAACTATTTAAAGTTTCTAGCACGATTGTCCTATTTTTGTCTCGTTTTTTTTGGGAGAGAAAAAACCAAAAATATAAATCATGCATAAAATCCTAAACTTTAATTTCGGTTTCGTTGTTAAGTCATGTCGCACAAATTCATCAATTGTATTGTATTGCAACAATAGAAAAAGCAAAAGCGGATAAAAGTAACAATAGTAACAAGCAAAGGTTTTCTTTTTTTTTTTTTTTGAAGTTTTATTTGTGTTCTGTCTCGACTTTTTTCATTAAACATATGCAGTACATATGAAGGAATTTTGGTCGTTGTTTTGTTAAGATTTTAGGTCGCATTAGCATCATATTATAAAAAATGTAGTAATATTAAGGAAAATCATAAATTGCTGACAAAAAAATTGAATAATGCAAAAGTACTTCACAGGCACAGGTACAGAGGTTATCACTTTCTCTGTCTACAGTTACCATTCCTTTGTCGTTAGTATCGAGCTTTTACTAAAACATATTATCGTTATTGATATTTGATATGAAATATGTCCAATCTTGAAATCCTGAAGAACTTTACCTATTACTACTTCAACTGTGGAAGGGTAGCAATTGCCCATGACACCATGTTAACTACTTTCATTCCAACTTTTAGGCATATAAAGACCACCATTTCAAATACATCTATATATATTTGTGTATATGTATTGATATATTCAAATAAAAAATTTGTAGAAATCAGTCGTTTGGGAAGATCATACGCTTTCCCGATAAAGGGATGACTCGTGACATCTTTTGTCTGCCATCAAATAATCAGCTTATTTATTTTAGTAGATGAGTACGGCTCGCGCTTGAATAAAAAACTTCAAAAGAAACTGGTGTTTATCTGCCTGGCTGGGTTATATGAAAAAAGTTTGATTTTCGGTCACATTTATACCACGTGCTGCGGTCTAACGAAAAAAGAATCGTTCGAAGAAGTGGCAAAGACTTCATTAAGATACGCCGAATCGGCGCCCCTACAGTCAATTCACTTACGGCTGCTCGCGATTAGGGCTACGGTTCGGTGATGTTATTCAGACGACGGTTCGATGCAGAAGAAAAAGGACGTGCAAACTTCTTCTCTTCTACGACGCTTTTAATTGATTACATTCGAAATATATCAGCTCACTTACTTCGAATGTGTCACCTTTACCTTGTTTCATTCCGGTCCTGATTGCAAGCATAAAATAAACAACCATGCGCACACACTTCTTAATTAATAATATATATAAGAAAAGTTAACTGTACATAAAAATAACTTAACTAGCAATGTATAGAGAAAGAGATAACAATACGTAACAATAGCTTAAACTATGCTAAATATGTATTAGGCACTTAGGTCTAACTTGAACACACATTCACTCGTATTATGGTGTTTAAAACGCTCCTTAATAATATTTGTAGGAGATAAAAGTTTCCAATGAATACATCCTCAGCTATAAAAAGTATTCAGTGCATAAAATTCAAATTTTTTCAATTAAAGTCTCGTATAGAAGATATCTTTCGATTTCTCTGGGATATTTTTCTAGAAAGAAAAACTACTGAGTAAAATTTGCTTTGACATTATGTTTTGAAAAAATGCCATAAGCTGAAGCGCTGAAAATGGCGCAGAAGATCTGAAGAATTCATCATCGTAAGGCTTGGATGTAAACTTAGTTCTCCAAACAATTTTTTATTAATTTACAACTTTACATACATAGCTGTAATAATAAATAAGCTTTTCTCGCCCTTTTAAAACTCTTTAAGAGATATAAGAAATGTCTGTAAAAGTTCCCTAAAATTTAGTACACCGAGGTTATAATACTATACTTTCTCGTCAAGATCTAACATTACATACACATACATGCTAGTGCTTGCCTTATTTTTTTAGTCCTAGAATTTACTTCTTTGGTCTACATAAACTATCATAATAATATTTAATTCAATGCTTCTCTATTGCGTCAGTAAATCAAAATTTCGCAAGGACGTACTTTGGGAATTTTTGAAAAAGACGTAATGTATGGAAAAGTTTTCAGTTTTCAGTTTTAATGACTTCGCTTCACTCCTGTTGCAATGCCAACGTTCATTACTTAAAAATCTCATTAATTGTAAACGATACCCTGTTCGAATATTATAACCAAGATGGCGCAGAAGCCACACTACAAAATCATGCCATGAATAAAGAAATTATATGATCAAAAAGTTTTAAGCCGTAATTGTTTAAAAAAAAAACAATGAAAGAGAAAAAAAAGCAACGAAACATGCAAACATATGTTATTGTTTTTATATTAACAAAATTTTGTAAAGAAAAAGAAAAACATAGTGGAAACGTAGAGCATGCCTTCATTAAATGAAGAAAATTTGTGTAAAAGACAAGAAAAAATATTACGGATAAAAAACAAGCAGTAATCGCTTTAAAGCGAGGCATGAATACCTAATCTATAGGAAAAGCATTTGTTTTTGCAAAGTTCGACTTCATTCATCAATGTGCTCTGCTTCAAGAATGAGGCAACCAGTCCAACGTTTTTCTAATATCACGATGCACTTAGTTTTTCACTCGTTTCCTCTTAGCTTTCACTGTGACGTCATTTCTTATTCATGTTACCAATCTCTCAATCCCTCAAATGTCCCTTATACAAGTAGCACAGCGACCTAGAGAAGCGGGAAAGGAGAAAAAGATATGGAGAGGTGCAAATATCTTTCCCTGGAATATGTCTGTAGATTGTATTCATAGATAGCAGTCACTAGGGATTAGATCGGGTGAAGCAGCAAATCAAACTTCCTTCCATTGTATTATGACATTGTAGCCATCGACTTTGCATTCGATGTCTGTGTGTCACTGTAAATAAGCGCTTCAGTCACAACGTGAGTTTAGTTTTCTCATGCTTCAAGCTTGATTTAATGTACGGCAGACAAATTTTTTTGGACTGTTGCCTCTACTATCTCTGCTATCTTTGTAACCTTATATTGGCGGTCGCGTACTGAACTTTGGCAGCGATTTCGTCATCTCAAGTGGTGTAAGGTATTACAAGTTTTTCGTTGCATTGTTAGATAATGAGCCTGAAATTGACTCGGAAGAATACTGAAAAAAGATAAACGATAAAAATTGTAATAAATATATAGAAGGAATCCGTTCTCTAAAATGAAATCAATCAATGATAATCTTATCGCGAGATACTGAAGAATTTTTCGCATTCAATATCAATCACAGTGCAAGGTCTTATAAATATTTTACCTTGACTTTCTAATTTTGTGCCTAAAAGCAACAAATTATAGAGCAAAACAACATTTAATTTAAACGTGTGTCTTAACGGTGTTAGAAAAGCTTCTAAAGAAAAAAAATTAAAAAACACATAGCAGGGCAGTTGCATATAATACGTACTAATAAAAACATAATAATATTACCCAGTGGGCGTTCCATTTAAGATGATTTATTTTTTTTAATTGGATCATGAGCGCGCCGTATAGAAAATGTCTAATAAAAATAATAATAATAATAAGTTGGATTTCGTGAGCATTAGTTATTTTACATTCATTTTTACATACACAACGGAAAATTAAAAAAAAAAGAAATAATAAACACATAATTTGACTTTTAAATAAGCAATTTTAATACAACTTTTTCTTAATTTATAATATTTAGAAAAAAAGAAATATTTTTTAATGATCTTTTGATCTCTAAAAGTTAAAGGCGAAAATTGACGCATAAGTTTAACGCCTTGTTTTTCTGTGTAAATAGTTTTTTAAGTGCTTAGATAAAATGCGTTGAAAATACGAAAATCTTAAGATCTGTTAATGCAAAAAAAGAGGCTTGGCTTTTGTGACTCTTTCTTAGTGACACCACCATCTAAGTTTATAAAAATTAAAAAAGAAAACGGAAAAAACTTGTGTTGTTTCTTTTGCTTACTTTTAAAGTAAAAGTGAGAAAACGTAAACAAGTAAAACAGTTAACGTCGCCTTAGGGCGCATCTTTAACATAAAAGCCATATCACAGAAACACATAAAAATTGATGTCGCAACTGGATCAATAGGGGAACGTTAGCGTCGAACATTAAAGCAGTCCTTTTAAGCCACTGAATTTTCCCTTGTTACACGCCATTTTCCAGCTTTCTCTCCCAATTTTATTATAGCAAAGAATGACAGATAAACTCATGAATAGACGAATTATGCTAAATCTTCAGTTCATTATGCATATCAATTATTGATTATGGTGTAATCAATAGAGCAAATGAGAAAAACTTGACAAATCGTCAACTCCGAAATCAACTCCCCCATAGGTCGTCCTACGAGCTTATTGAGTGATGTGTTGCCTTTATTGACTGGTGATGTGTAAACTGGCGCCTGCAAAGTCCCGACCTCGTATAAATTGTCCTACTGCAAGCTCTTGAGTGTGTTTCCGGAAAGAACAGCCGAAAGATGAGCGATTCCAAAGCTATAGAAAACCCGTGCATCCGACGCTATTTTATAATGTGGGCGTAAAAAGCTCTGCTAGAGCTTCAAAAATTTATGGGATAACTTCCTGTTCAAAATTCTAGGTTATTGGAAACTTTTGCAACAACTTCAAATTTTCCATTTTTGGATTATGTTTATGTTGAATCTAAACTTTGACATATGCTCATTTCTCTAATTCAATTTTTGTAATCCCTTATCCCCCCCAAAAGTCGGACGGTAAGTTAGCCGTACATCAATTTAATATATTGCATTCATACACATATAATATATAAGCCGGATTTCATCTCCAACGGAATAACAAAACCAGCATATTCTTATCCTCCGGTAGGGAGTATAAAAAATCCTAACATTTGCTTAACAAATTGTAAAACCTTTAACCTTTCACTTTCATTTGAGAAACCTCGACGTAAAAAAAAAGTTCGCTTACGCTGTACAATCCACAACAATTAGAAAAAAGAAAACGCATTAAAGCACTAAATAATGGTACTGGTAGCAGTAAAATAACGCAACATTAAAGCTTATCGTTGATCTTTGTTTTTGTTTTTGAGGTTTTTTTTTCATAGCACAACCAAAGACAGATTTTTTGTATTTTCCTGCAAACCTACTCATACTAATGCCGATAAGTTGATTTCTTTGTAATTTTTTTTTGTCTGTAATTTTAAACGTCTTCATAGTTTTCGGGTGTTTTGATTAATATCGCTCGTTGGTATTCAAACACCTTATTTAGCGGTTTTTGTAATCTAATGCGCCATATCTCTCATTATAAGTAAATGCTTTCAATAATACGAACCACAACACAGCAACACAGATAAATAAAAAAAGAAAAATTAGTTGTGGTCGAACTGGTCATTTATCTTGTCGAATATTGCATGTCTAATAATCATTAGATTGCTGTTAATTAGTTTCGTGTTGTATTAATTTTTATACTTTTCACTTTTTCATGCTGAACAGCAATCGGTCAATGTATACTGGTTTTGTTATTCCTTTAGTAACATTCAGAAATTTATCAAGTTGAGTTTGATTCGTGGGTCTAACTGATCTGTTCAAGGCGACAGTGTATTTCGGGAGCGGATGGCCACTTCTGGTAATCTCCACAGAGCAAGTTACGAAACTTTAGGAAAACATTACAGTTAAAATATGACAGAACAACCTCAACAATAACGCATGAACAGCCTTAAGGCCCATTAAATTCGATAGAGACGGATATCGACGAACAACTTTACTGAAACATGGGCTTAATCGCTCCAATAGCAGGGAGGGAAAAGGTTATTAAAAAAAAGAAAAGGGTCCTATTCGTGTTTGGACAAAAATTGGATGCGCAGATACTTTAGACAATTTATTTAAATTTGAAAGTATTTTCTTAGTTCTAATCGTGTAACTATTCAGAGCTATTTCCGAAGTCTTTCATGTAATAATTATTTCCGGCGGCATTTTTTTTCGGTGACCGCTATAGAACACAACTATTTTCATATACTTAGCTTGGGATTTGGGTACGTAAGATTTGTGTCGAAATAAACAAAGCTTTCTTATTCATTACCCGTAATTGTTATAAACTCACCCGGGGGAGATGGGGCTTCCAGTACCGAAAAGAAGCATTTAGAGGCTCTACATGGACATATCAAATCTGAATTAATCTAGACATGTGTATCTGCCTGTGTGCCTACGTATGTCCAACATTTTCCTATTATTAGATTATTTTTGAAAATGGATCGTATGAAATGGAATATGGAAAGTCGCTGCTTTTAAAGGCCAAAAAATTATTTTAATCATTACTCCTAAAGTGTGCAGGGTCTTTCATTAAAAACAAGGTGTGAAAATTTTCAGTACAATTTGCGATTTCATTGCCCAATTCGCTTTAATGCATTTACCACTTTTTTTTCCAAATTTTAAGAAGCACCGCTCCTAATGAACGGCGCTTTGTAAGCTAGAACAATAAAAATTACTCACCCCATAAAATCGATGAAATCGATCGTGCCCATTCGCTACTATGGAGTATCGAAACTACATCCTTCGTTATATTCTTTGAAGAGGGTATAAAATAATTCGGCTACTGCTCGTTTATTAGTTGATTTTCTTTATGTTAGTTACTTGCGTAAACCGAAGTAGTTACGTAACCAACTATTTTAAGGCGATTAAATCATTCATGGTAAATACAAAAGTCACAAAGAATTTTACACTCAGACGATGGTCTAAAATATCACATTTATTTTATATCATTTTGAAGCGGATGCCCTAATACATCGCGAATTCACGGCATGCTCGGAATACTCTGCATAATTTTTAAATATTAATTAAAAAAAAAATTGCATGCCGTAGATGAAAGGTTAAGTTAATTAACTTAAAAGCGTTTACTGCGGATTTCAAAATTTCAATGTGTATGAGAACAGTGTACACAAACTTATATATGCATATCTGTAATTTAATATGCGCCCATCGTTGCTTTCTAATTGACTAGATATAACTGGTTTGTATGCCAGAAACACAGACTTTTGTTCTACAAATATATTAATTCGAATACTTCGTACAAAACGGAATCCAATCAAACACTTTATTTGTATGATAAAGAATATAAATGGTTAGGATGCCCGTGGAAGCGAGACTTGGATGATTATTTTAGTCTACAAGTTGACTACGTAAAAATATCGCGAATCTTGAACAAGAGTATATAAAGAATAAGAAATTGTCTTGAAACCTATTATTGACACTTTAAGATGTATTCTGGCCTTGTGACCAGTCACCAATCACCAGAGAAAACGATGCGGTTTCTTGCCATGGTTTTTTTGGGTTTGATTTTGTTACAAAAGAAGATTTTCAAGAGAACAACAAATCCTTATGACATATCTCAGAATACGCTTGCAAACATCTTAAACCAATATATTAAATTTTCTTAATTGTTATTGACAAGTTAGGATCATCTTATGCGGGCCTTGTTGACGTAGGCTATGCATTGTAAAACAAACCTTTATCCCTCTTCGAGACATCGTTGTGGACGCATCGCAATAGTAATGGTAAAGAAACGTATTCACCTGTAGACCAATAGCTGCCATGGATTTTAGTTTACATTTTTTTCCCTGTTAAGCGACTTGGAAGTTTATACACGCACATAACATCCACTTTTATCCTTAACTCTTTGCACTCCAAGCATTTGCTTTTTTCATACAATACCGATATGTGGGCGACATAGGAATGGAAAGTCAATTAAAAGTGAATACATGTAGAAAATTTCATCTTCCTACTTTCATTCCTATGATCGCGAACGCTCCAGCAATACAAACTGAAGAAAGGCCGGAAATCGACTCAGAGCCTGCCACGCTAGCTGTAATATGTTTCTCTGCGTGTTACAAATCGCACATGCTTTCACGATTCGGAGGAAATCGTAGATTTCTGAACACAGAAATCTACACATGTGCCATATTGTAAAAATGCCTTTATTATCAAAAGGAAATATACGTTTTTCTTAATGTGATTAAAAACATGTGTACTTACATAAAGTACGGATTAGGTGTAAATGAGAAGAAGCCGCAAATAAAATCATTTGCCTAATGTAACCGGCGCCGGACCTGGAAAAACACAATATCTGAAATATTGTTGCATGTGTGTTTTATTATAGATCTGCTTTAGGATAAGAAATATCGTTATAGAAGCCAACAAATATAATTTTTCACTTCGGAAAACATTGTCTTTACACTTTTTCCATATTTCCTTCCACATTTTTCGGTTATTCTTATTATTCCGTTTGATTTTTAGTAGATGGACGGTATATACAAAGATATTTTTATAAGATTCGTGGGTTCAGATGGACAAGATATTGACTTGAATAATAAATCAAAACTAATATTCTTAAATCAAACTTAAGTTTTTTTGTCTTCCTTCGTCTTTTGCTCATGATATTTACTCAAGCACCGACACCCATATGTCTCTCCTAAAATAACTCGTCTTTTTTCCTTTACTTAAAGGTTCGTAGGAGAAATTAATATTCAGTGCCATATGCCGTCTACTTCAAGAGAAGAGACGTAAAAGTTTTTTTTTTTTCAAAACTGCAAAATATAATTAAAATTCTTCTTATTAAAGCGAATTGTCAGTTGTTCAGAACGGTACAGTCAATCAATCAAATTAAACCAAAAAAAAAAAGGAAAATAGGATATAAAAAAAGCATATTTATTAAGCGAAATGAATGCGAGGTAGTTTTTTATTTGCAAAAATAAAAAACAAATAAGATTTGAAATAATAGCTACCTTAGAGAAACATGTAAATAAAACATCAAAGCTGCCTTAATTCATCGAAATTTCAAATGATACCAATAAACCTTGCTCCAAATGCTTAGAATAATGTCCGTCACTAATTGAAACTTGTTCTCAAAGAAAATGATTTGTGCTAAAGTAAATGTTGCCTTCTTATCTATGATTGTGAAGTGCGCTGGACAGAAGGACAAGCCAATGTTAACGAATCATTACGAAATCGACAATATTAACAAAGAGTTTAAATCATAACATGCCGTTAAACTCAGTCCAGCATTGTTAATTTGCAGTAAAAACTGTCTTAATACTGTTTAAAATGATAAATGTCGGTCACTATACACATTAAATGCGTACAATTATAAAATAAGTGCTTTTTTTTAATTTGTAATATAAGATACATTTTAAAAGGTATCACCATCATTTTCTTTTACATTAGATATTAATTCATCCATTAGTTCATGCCATTTTTATTCCAAATTTTGATTCGTTATTATTATTATTATTGTTATAAGTAAATTCTTAAAGCACTAACATCTATCGGCTTTATCGACCGCACTCAAGATTTGAATCCACGACCATTGAGTAGTCGAGACTATTTGCTTACTCACCCAATCAGGCGGATTGAAATTTTTTTTGGTTTAGAAATGGACCTGCTCCCATTTCACCAATAACACGATTAGCGAATAAGGTCATTAAGATTTTGCGACGTCTTAATAAGCGGTAAACCAAAGCTCCAACATAACCCCAAAATAGAAATTCGAGTAGAGTGAGATCACAAAATCGTTGTGGCAAAACCTAGCCATTTTTAGAGATTACTCGATCATTGCACTTTCCTCGTAATAAGTTGATATTGCCACGAGATGTATGTCGTATTGCAACATCCCGTTAAAAGCACGTGTCGTGCTAATCGAAATCATCTACTTCGTGCCACAGGAAAAACAGTAAGCACGTTTCGACGATAATGGTCAGAAAGAAGCTGGAGAAAAGAAAAACAAAAAGATAAGCGGTAAGCGTCTGCTAACTGAGCACTCACTATAACTACGAAAAGTATGATCAAACTGCAAGGGGATTGAAGCCCCGAATATCGGAATTGACACTCGCGACCCTTATCTAGTGAGCTGTGCCTCAATCAGATGGAACCTTTGCTATTAATAAAGAAACAAATGTCTCCACTTTAGCGTTTTTGACATTTATATATATTTATAGCGAAATAATGAAATTGATAGATGTAAAAATGTATTTAATTAGAAAAAAGAAAAACAATATTCAAATTATGTATTTGGTATCTGTTATAAAGTGCTTTCTTAATTAACATTTTCTTATGGGAAAATAGGAAAAAACTGCAGGAAAATAAAAGAAAAAGATAATTGTGCTTCGCAATCAATAGCGAAAGGTTTTCGTTATAAAGCAAGTTTCATTTTTACACACATTAAAAACGAATGGAACGCAAATCGCCAATATTTGCCAGTCAGGTCTACCAATTTATCATAAGCATTATACCTCTAGTCCTGAGGGCATAGTTTTAATGCGTTCAATATTAATAGAACTGGAAATTATGGCAAGGTAGTAGTGGTGGTGGCTAGGCGGGCTATATTAAAATCGACATGTTGCAGTTAAATGATCCCCTAGATATAGATTCCTCGTTCATTTATATGTATACATATATATAACACAGCAACCTATACACAAACATTCTAACTAACTACGTTGGTTTCCATGTTTGCATACATGTTCATATTCGACTCATATATATATATATATATATATATTCGTATGTATATGTATGAACATGTTTTCATAAATGTAAACACTTTGTCACAATTTTTCAATGTGCATACAATCATTTCAACATAAAGTCAGCTGCCTATGGCATTCCAATATAAGAGGCAACAAGAAACTAAAATAAAACCAAAATTAACTAAATATATGTACACATAATATATGTATCCATGAAATACATAAACAGATTTATTAAAATGTACTGCGTGATACACCAAACTCTTCGTTTACCCTTCTCGGTCAGAACAATAATGCTTATGCTTATGTTGCCTGCCTTTTTCTTTTCTTTTTTTTTTTTTTGGTTGTAGTTAACCGGCATGTAACTCAATTTATTTGTTAGGCCTTTACTGAGACTAAAGGCTATTTATTGATTAATTGAACACAATTTGTTTAAGATTGAATTGGAAATGGATTTTTCGCTTAAAACAACTTTGCAGTATTACCTTTTTTTCCGTTTAGATGGGATGAATAAAAAATTTCATGAAAACGATAAACTGCCAGAAAACAACAATTTTGTTACCTTTATAATGGATATGCAAATGAATTGATAAAGTTCTACATAAAAGCGAAAATATTAACTTTTGTTTTTTATTTGATTTAAAATAAATGTGAAGAAAAACTTGATTCCTTTTCTTTTATTTTTTTTCTCTTCGATTAAATAAATTTCGCTTTGATTTACAATCCTTTCTTAGAGGTCTTAGGCTGTCTGCTTAGAAAATGCACGGCATGCAATGTCACGACAAAATTATGTTCAAATGTTGACAACATTTAAATAATGTTGTGTCCCTAAGAAGCAAATAAGAGAAGAAAAAAAAGTAAGCAAAGGAAAAAGACAACATCAACAGAACATAATTTTAATGCTATAAATATCTATTAAAACACTAACCACACATTGTAGACTGAAAAAAAATGTTTTTTATTTTTTATTTAATATTAAAACATTTATAAGCAGACCAAGGGTTCTTAACACTTTTATGTTGCCTGTATTTTCATTTAAACCAATCACAAGTCGTTTTTCTTTTTTTTTTTTTTCAATTTTAATAAAACATGTTAAACTTAGCTGTACATGCACATCATATACATACGTATACATGTATAGAGATGTATGATGTGTATGTTTATTTTGACCCCATGCTGGCGTAAACATTGTACACCTTTACACTAATAACCAAATGACACGATATGTTTTACACATTCTACTCCGGAGCAGAGAAAGAGAAAGCACTTTGTATCGTTATAGCCGACTTGCCATTATGTTAACACAGAAAATGTCCGCTAACAGCTAGAGTTCAGTAAAAAAACAAAAAGAAAAAATTATTTCTTTTTTTCTCTTGCAAACTTCTAGATAATAAAAGTTGCTGGTTGGTTAGCTGTTTCGTTACGAAAAGAAAAAAAAAGTGAATTTGAAAGTTGTTGTTGTTGTTGTTCTTTTATACACCATAATTACTCAACACTTGAGTAAACTTTCGCATGCTTGAAAATAATATGCATAATAACAAGAAAGAAAGTTGAAGCCGAACTTGCTTGTACCCACCACTTATTTGTTTACGATATTTTAATTGCGAGGCAATACAAAGACCCATTCCCTTCATCAGCTATTGCCTCGCAGAGATAGCAGATATTTTTATACAATTGCCTACCACCTTAGTAGCAGCAAGTAGCCAGAGTTTACAAATATACACGTCCACTCTGTCTATAGAACTATATCCATCCACTTCGCCCGTCACTTATGCACAGATGTTTCTTTGATAATTGGCATGATGGGTTTGACCTAACTAGTTTCATAGAAAGCATAGTTCAAACCACTATGCAACACTATTCTAATTTCGACGGGTCGAAATAAAACTTCCATTTACTTTTAAGCTCCGCTATATACCATCGAGCTTGCCCAGTTGAACAAGAAGAGAATGGACAATAACACAATCCAATCATTGACTCCTGCTTAATTAAATTGCAATTGATTTGTACTCAACCACTGCTCGCGTAATTGAGAAGTACTCATGCACTCTTTATGTGGTCACTTTAGCATTAACTTAATTCTTACGGATTTTTAATAATAATCCGCGTGTAGATATGTCCAGTACTATTTGAAAATGTCTTACATTGATTTACTTTGAAAATTTGTATAACAAATGGTCCCTCGCGCCTGGTCGAGTTCTGGTATAAATTCAATGAGATCTAGCGCTTTCGTTTAAAGTTTTTCGATAATGACTCTGCTGGTCCCTGGAAGTCTTTATAAAAATCAAAAAAAGTGATATCAGGAAAGGTGGGCAGTTTTTGTTACCGTATTGGCCCATACACGTTATCAAAGCAAAGATTCTCTTGCATCCTCTTAATCTTAAGAACATTTTAAAAGGGTATCTAACCTATTACGCTTAGAAACCGCCTAAAGTTAAGCCCAAGTTTTAGTTCCTTTTTATGAACTGATTTCAAAGGAGCTCCGTTTTGTTGTTAAATAAAACACACACAGTCGTTTGGTTAATATTCACAATTATTATTATTAATTTTATTATTAATATTAATATTAATATTAATATTATTATTATTACTATTATTATTATTATTATTATTAGACTCTAGAACTAAAAGTAGGATAAGCAAATAAGCAAGCAACTAAGATATTATCTTATTCTTTAAGAGATAGATTAGATGGTTAGTCTGGTCGAAAAACTTTTAGTTATGTAATGAAATCCATGGATAAAAAACGTTTCTTGAGTCTTTGTATTAATAATAAACGATAACTTTCTCGAAATCGGCAGGTATTTGCTTAGAAAGAAAGACAGAGCAAGAAAAATCTCTTACGATCTTTCATTCTACATCCAAGCGAATAGAATGAAGTAACATGTCTTCTATGTTTGTCAAGGCAGATCAAATTGTTTAGGGCCGCTAGTTTTCATATTTCAATGCACGAACATTTGGGTTGTTGTAAAGCAATACCCTGACCTCGCCATAGGTTAGTAGACATTCGCTTTATATAACGCTTTTTCTTCTTGTACATATCTAAGGGCTGCTTTCAATAAAAATTAAACTGAAAATTAGACAAATTTAACTTTTACTTAAGTAAGTTTAAGTTTAACTGTAAATTTCTTCCAGTTAAGTAACACCTGGGCGAACAAGTGGAAGAAAACAACTGGTAAAAACAAGCAAAGGCATCACCGTAGCCAAAGTATCAGTTGCAATAAGCAAAAATTCGAGCACCTTTGTCTAAGTAATAATTAGCAAAATTTTTTTTTTTCGAATGAGGCTTGTAACGCGGTGTCGGCCAGAAAGAAAAACAAGTGAGAAATGTAAGGAGGTGGCCTCATCCTGTGTGCTCACTACAACTACGACCAAAGTAAGCTCTATCACACTGAGATTTGAACTCGCGAATACTGACTTGTTAGCCGGGATTGTTACTTACTCCCCTACTTTTGCGGGGTATCTACGATATATGAATGAAAAGTCAATCATTTAATTTCCAGTTAAGGGTGTTAGGTACAAAACCCTAACAAACCCTAATAAACTTTCTGTTGAAATGAACATTTTGAAAATAGCCGTAACAGGGAGAATCGAATTTATGGTAGTTAAACTGTTTTAAAAGTCATTTGAACAGGGGTAAGATGAGAGAGATGTGTTCATGTTCTTTGCATTTAAAGCTTCTTCTACACAAAGGCCAGACAAAGACCTACCGTAAATGAAAGATCTGACGTTCGCTTTGCAAGGAACGATAAGATATTTATCAGTAACATAGGATGTTCCAAAACCACCAACTAGTCGTTACTGAAGCTATTAAAATGCTGAAAATTAAGTGAAAAGTGAAACTTCGGCAGATTTCTACTTTCAATTTAGATTAAGATTACGAAATGGCTTTCAAAGAAGCCGCAATAAATTTGCAAAGAGTCTTATAATAAATGCTAAAAATAATAAAATGTTACCAATAGCCAACCAGTCAGAGAAAATATGAACTTACACTTTAGTATAGCTATGCATTAGAGCCATTTAGAGCCGGTCGGTGAACTCATATGATTTCAATATTAATAAGAAAACTATGTATGACTATTAGTAATGAATCCATCATTATTAATGTAAGATATGCCCTAAGGCGAAGGTAGCTTTCTCATTTATTAGTTGTTAATAATAGAATGCCAATTTTTAATGCGTTCTTGAATCCAATATGTTAAGATGTCGCTCAAGCCACAAGTTGAGTGAACAAATTCCTTTCGAAATATAATCTCGCAAGTATTACAGTTTTCTTGTTGTCACATGCGAAACAAAAGACTTTAATAGCACTCTTGAGTGTTCAACATAAAGAAAGGGATTTATTAATTTTTGTATATATATATATATATATATATATATATATATGTATATATATATATATATATATATATAGATATATATATAAATATCTTTTTTTTTTTTTCTTAACTCTACTTTTTTTTGCACAGAGCAACAAACAAAACCTTAAGCATAATAAAAAGAAGATATAACATGGCTTCCTTTTTCGGCTCATCAATAAAATTGCCCGCTCGCTCACTCACTCTCTCTTTCTTTATCTTTAACCTTTTATAGTGCATATATAAAACATATGCTTATGTGTATATAGATATACACTTCCAATAACGTGTGAATTCTCTTGTAAAATAAAAAACAAACAACAATAAAGCAAATTAAAAAGAAATTCACAGGAATATAAATGGAAGGAGAATACAATAACCGGGATCGAGAAGGTGTCAGGCAAATAATAATATGAAATTTAATATTCTTCGTGTCTCGTTGCATGTTTATATAAGAATTTTCTTATTTCAAACTTTATTAACTTCTAATTTTCAAAAGAATACACTTCTCAGACGCCACCCTACCCACGATGGACGAGAGCACTGTAAAGCCATTATTTACAATTTTTAAAGCTTAAATAATATTTATTATGTTAAGCTGGAAGTAAATTCATTCCGTAAATGCTATAATAGTAATAATAGTAATAATAATATAGAATTAAGCTGCTAGACGGGTAAAGACAAATGCAGCCAGTCAGAGGAATTAAGAATTTTTTTGGGAATTGAAGAACAACAAATTCTATAAAGTAACTTCCTGATTAGAACTCTTTCCTTTTTCGCGGCCATATTCTACATTTTCGTAAGTCTACCCTACAGAAAGGAGCGTTTACGATTAACATAAGAATTATGTAACTACAACAATAAAAAGCATCCACTTTCTCTCTAAGAAAATCCAATTCACTAGTTAACGCTTCATTTGGCTCAAAGCATCTTTCGAAAGTCTGAGAATTCTCAGATCACAAACTTACGCGAACTAAACTTATTCGATTTGTGTTATTCCTGACATTGGTTCACCTGAGAGCTTTTTGCCGAACAAGTTTGATCATAAAACCAAAACCCAATTAAAATTCACGCACTATAAGAAAGGAATCAAACGTTTTCCGAGTTATTTATAGAGAATGCACTTGCGAGTACAACTGAACCTGATTTTTACACAAATGGACAATTGGTTTTTAACGTTTCGCGTTAAGGAACAGAATTTTGTAAGAACTTTGTGATGGAAGTCATAGTCCTTCACCCACCTAGTTATAACTTTCTACAAAGTAAAACAAAGTTTGTTCCGCTAAAAAAGTGCGCTTAAAATTTCTTCTTGCGATCAGATTTTCCTTTGCAAACCAGACTTGGAAAATTGCATTCCGACTATTGTTTACTTTTAGTGCCGAACTGGCCACATTTATTTCCTTGAGAAAGTTTGCTTTTTTTATTTTATCCCCCTCTTAAGCATCCTTCATACTTCATCTTCTCTAGCTTCACTTGTAAGTATGGCTACAAATATGTCCAAAACGAAGATACCGAGCACAGCAGTAGAAAACGTAGGCACTGCTTTCTAAAGACGCACATTCGGTTACCTTAACCTAAGCGAAATAACCTCCAAAAAACCAATATAAAACCTTTACATCACATATCATTTAATCGGTGGTGTGATTATAAGCAATTGAAAGCCATACCTATCTTGTGAAACTCAATAAATCGAAGAATTTTACACTACGCGTTCATAGTCTCGGCCAAGGCGTATACAAATTTCTTGCTATTTTTGCATGTAAAGAACATAAGCCTTCCTGACAAACCTATTGATTTAAACGTCGTTGCCTTAATTGATGAATAAGGAAGACACAAGGGTACTCATATGCTCGGAAAATGGGCGGATAGAAAGCCACAGTTAGCCAATTCAAAGTTACATATTGACCAAGAGCATATATTTTCAGTGAAATTCCTCTTTAATGTGAATGTCTGAGTAACGTGTACTTGATCGTAGAATAATTCTTTTCTTGTAATGGAAAGCCCTCAGTCTAAACGAAAGGCATTTAAAAAAAATCTTTTTAATGCATTTTTATATGAGTATTGGGTCAATTGAGTTCAATCAGCAGAATCGATGTGTAAAATTTCTGCCAAAAATGTAAGCAACTTTTGCGTTGTAAGACGTTGGTAACCTCTAAGTCTCACAGAACAGCTTTTCTTTCTGACGTTTCTTTATAGCTTTATAGAGGGTTTTTTACAAAAACCTTATAACGCTTACAAATATATATATATATATGTATATAAATGTATTTATATAAATATATTTTGTGTCTTATTTTTCCTTACGATTCCCTTTTAAGGTATTTAAACAATGAATGAAGCCTAGACCATTGCCATACAAATGAGACCGTTTACAACATCGATATTTACCTAATTAATTTTCAATTTGTGTTCTCTACCCATCTCCGGCAAATCGTAAAAACTTTTAATTAATTCTCATAAAAATTTTACAAATGCATATATACGGTATCGCAATGAAACATAAATCTCACAAACCATGCATAACCAAACATGTGTACCAGTATGAATATGCTTGGACCATATGTATATGCTGATGGATGTGAGAAATGGTAAAGTTTTATGGCACTTTAAACTGTAGAGGAAGCAAAGAAAGCCGCACGAAAACTTGAAATAAAAAAAAAAACAAAAAACTTTAAAGACTATATGGTAAAACCGCAGACATAAAAGCGAAACTGCAACAATAAACTAACCGCCATCGCCACCAGAAAATCCCCCTACATACGTACCGGACGGACTTATGGACGGACAGACAGTGAATATTGGATTGTAAAGTAAAGCTGATGTACGTGCTGTACGTGTTCGCATTAAATTCATAATCATGCTCATAATAATAAAACTAATAATGTATGATGGATATGGGCGGAGAGGCAAGTCGATGAGAATGATGAAGATGACGATGTAGATGACGATGAAGATGACGACGACACTGACGATGAGACGAAAAATGATGAAGTTGATGATGATATTGGTATCGCGGTTGTCGCTGTTGTTGTTGCTGCTGCTGATATTCTTTGGTAAGGAAGTAGAAGGAAAAATCGGTTTTGTTCTTACCAGCTGGTCTTACCACAAAACGCAACGATTTCAGCTGTATTTCAAAAATCGCAACGCCTGCTTGACCGCCGCAGTTATCAAATGACTATGGCACACGCACTTATACATCTACATGCATATATATACGCAAGGATGTATTTCACTAAACGTTAAAACAAATAAGTAATTCCAACTACTGGTCTTACGCTAAAATCATCGACATTCTAAATGGAAATGTTGATCGTAATGATGATGATGATGATGATAATTATGACGTTAACCGTGATGACGATAAATATGTGAATAAAACGTATACGGACAAACTGCATTGGCTGTAATTCTAAAAATTATGACAATGATGACGATGTTGATACGGATGATAATGATAAGTTTAATTACGACAATGGAAGTTTATTGTGATGTGATCTGATGAGACCATGTGATGAAAGCACAAAACACCACATGTCCGGCTTTCAATGCAATAACAAAAACAAAAACAAAAATGAAAACAACAATAACAGCAACGCACACAAACAACAGTCATAATTCTTAAAACACAACCTACACACGTGCATATATTTGACATGTTGGTATTTAAGTGTGTGTTTGTACTACGTTCAGTATGTTCATAGAGAAACGACAGCGTACATAGAACAGATACGCTTGCCTGAACAAATACAAACTGATGTGCTATTAGTTTGTTGCTGCCGTTGCTACTATTGCTAGTGTGCATTTGTAATGTTTTGCTCTTAAAGATACTAAAACTTACTGGCTTTACTGCTATACAATGCCATGCCATGCCATGCCATGCCATGCTTGGTTCTGCCATCCATATCTCTTGTGCCAAGTAACAAGCTACTTCGTGTGTTCAACTCTTCCTCCTCTTTATTCTTAATTTGAGCTTAAATTTCTTGCGATTAAAGCCAAACGTCATTATTGTTGTATTAAGTAGATGTGGCATCATCAAATTAGTGCTTATAGTTGTGATCGGCATCAACCATGTGTATAATATAAAAATTTTTTTCTCATCGAAATATAAAAAGAATGCAATTAGAAATGAATTAATTTCATTTAATTTATAAACCAATGCTTTCGTAGGATGACATACGAAAAGAAGAAATCGAAATAAATGATGGACGGACATAATTTCATAATCAATAAATTTTTTTTGCATCCAATATTTATTAACATTAAATAAGTAGTTATCGTAAATGTTTTGAAATTATGAAGGATGAATGAGAGTTTGTTAACACAATCTTTCTGCAGAATAGTGAAGTCAATGTATGAAAATTTTCGTCACAACTGTGAACTCTAGTTAAGTATTACCATTTTATAGAAATCAAAACTTTCGCTTCCTACAGACTTTGCTTTCTCTTATCCATAGAATATAAAACCATTTTCTCCTCTCTTTTTTTAAAGCTATAAATCGAGGGTTAATTATTCATTAATTGTTCGGTAGCACTGTAGCATAACTTTCGCTCTTTTTTCTATTTTAAGCAACTCATGAAATCATGAGCATGTTCTTCAAAGCCGAAAAATATGATAAACTTTAAAGTTAAATTGAAGGAAATGAGAAAAATGGCGTTAACACTTGGAATGATTATCCCGGCAGTAGCACAGATTGGTAGGCTTTACATATATCAAAGAGTGGGGGATCTCGTCATATCTTTTGTGAATGTGAGGCCACTTGTAGAGTCAGACACGTAGCGCACAGCGAACACATTAAAACACCAGACACAGTGTGGTGCTACGGACCAAAGAAGGTGACGGAATTCATAAGAGTCTTAAAACTGGAGGGTACGGACTTCCTACGTAACAGTGATATAGAGCGCAAAACCTTTATCACTTCAGACTACCGTGTACTAAACGCGATGATAATATTAAATTCTGACAACATAAACCCAGTGCAGATAGCTAGCCAATTTAGCTGATTTTAAACAGTCATTAGGGGTTGGTGAAAGTAGTAGCTTTATATTTGTCTTTTCCAAAGTTAAAAACATTTTTTGGAAAATCTATTGGGAAAAATACTCAAAGCGACATTTCCACTTTCACGTTAGTGCAGGTTCATAAATTTCTTCTCACGGCACGCAGGTTTCATTGAGTTCGTCATTTGAAGCTAATCTTAAAGGGTACACTCAGATATGAAGGTGAGCTCGATTCAATCGCAACACAATTTAGAAAACAAAAATATTTATACTCACTTTCTTCACATATCCCTCATCAATTCATATTAGGTGGCAAGAAAAGTGCTCCATCTTTTTTGCAAAATTTTTAGTCCGTTTGATAACATAAACAAATTCTTTCAAAAGCTTATTTTTACATGTACAGACATAACTTTTGTTTGCGATCTATTTTCTCAAATTTTACCGGAACTTAATGGAAGACGAAGTTTTCAGCTACTTTGCTTTCGACTGTGATCGCAGTGGACTCTAGGCTTAGAATGAATCACTCGACTTTTTGTGCTCCGGGTCTTAAGCTGGTATTCTCATTTGGAGCTTCTACCTATGAAAATAAGTTGTTGCTCATCGACGCTGGAAAGAAGGCGTTAGACGTTGGGTGTGGTCCCTTCTCTATCTTCCTTATTTTTACTTCAGAAAATTCATTTAGAGTGCCTGGTAGATTTACGATGCACTATGAAGCAATGTGCTTGCCACACTGTCGCCCAAACTACTAGTTTCAAAACTCTTTCAGAAGGCTTTGTATGATGTACAATAGGAATCGTTATTTTTTCGATCCATTACTGGGCGTACCCATACGCCGTTAACGGCCTTACTTTTCCAGAATTTCATTTGACACAAATTTAACTTTAGTTGATTTTTATTTATTCGCACGATTTAATGAAGTCATTTACCGCTTATTACACGTCTGCTTCTCCCTTTTTCAACTATTTCTATATAAGTGTGCTGTATAATACTGGCTTACTTTCTTCTTTTTTCTTTTTGAGATCAGTAGCAAAATACTTATTTCTTTACTCTCCTTATTATACTCTGATGTACAGCTCAGCTCTAAGTTACCTTTGCCTAGGCTGATAATTTTCGTGATAAATAAATGCAGCGGTCCCTAGGCAGACGATTCCCAATGTTTTTTTTAAACAATGAATAGCTTAAATATAATTCTAAATGAAAACAAGAAAAAGTTCCTCTTTGCAAAAAAGTTCCAGCCCTAATGTGAAACTATTTGTTTTTTTTTTTTGTACGTTTGCTATATAAGATTTCGGAAGATATATAATAATAATTTTTTTTTTGTACGTTTGCTATATAAGATTTCGGAAGATATATAATAATTTTGGTTTTTCTTAAACTTGGAAAAAAAAAGGAAAATATGAAAAAGAAATGAAAAAATCATAAATCACGATTTCCGATCATAATTCCTATTCACAAGCATTTAAAAACTACTAAATGAAATAAACCCCAAACGAGAAAAATAAATAAATAAACTCAACACACAGATCATAACTTGTGCATGTTGCACAAAACTTTAAAAGAAGTAAGCAAATCTTTAAAGCACGATTATAGTTAACTGCAGTCAGGCTAAAATTTCACAGAGTCGCCAAACAGCCACACAACACGTACGATAGACATTCGAAAAGAAAGCAAAAAAAAAAGAAGAAAATTATTTGTTACAAATTTCTAATAAAATCATAAATAATATGAAAACAGAAATGAAAGACAAAAATACGAAATAATTTCACTTTTTTTACTTTTTTTTTTTTTGTGGTACAATGTTTGGCGTTAAATTATATTATTTACTGGATTTTATTTATATTTATTCGAATATTTACTTACTTCTTATGATTGTTTATTTAGGTTTTTATTTTCCTTTTTCTTTTTTTTTTTTTTTTTGATTTACAAAAGTATTTTCTTTGTGAATAGTC
>CCAG010009672.1:0-28277 GCA_001077435.1 Glossina morsitans morsitans
TTTTTTTTTTTTTTTTTTTTTTTTTGATTTACAAAAGTATTTTCTTTGTGAATAGTCGATCTGTAGCTTACATTTTTGTTTATGTTTTTTTTTATTTATTTTCTGTTCCTTTGTTGTTGGGCACGATTATTAGTCATTCCTTTAAGTTATTTGTTGTCGCTATTGTCATTGGTGTTGTGTTGTTGCGGTTGTTGCCTTTTTTTCTGATTGTAGTTCTCATATATATATATATACATGTATATATATATGTATATATATTTATGTAGCTTTACCATATTTTGTTTTTTGTTGCTTATAACTTAACGTAGATCAGCTTTCGGTTGAAAGGAAAACGAATTTGTTAAGATTGCTTATACACGCTACCCAAAATCGTGAAAGCTTTACTAGATTCTGTGGGCAACTAGGTGCGTAGTACTACGCCAGCAATTAGGAATCAGTCCCTTTATATGCAGACGCTTATATGTATGTATATATATTTATATACATATACATAAAATGGTACTCGGTTTCTGTTTATTTATTTGAGTTGAAATTCTTCTTAAAAGTTTGACTACGGAGAGGGTGCACGCAGGAACGTCGAGGCCTAGTAAAATTTTCTCGATAATTTTTATTCCATTTGTTTTCTTTTTTTGTCCTTTTTTGTATTTTCTTAACGTTTATAAAAGGGTTTGTTTTATTAGTCAACCATGTTATAAATTTTTCCAGGAATTAGCCAAGTATTGAATTGCTTTATCTTTATTTGTTTCGCCCATTGTCAACATGGTATTAATATTTGTATTGTAAATGTGTATAGTGCTTAAACTGTAGTTAATCTGCTTTAATTGTCTTGGTTTTCATTTTTTTTTTTTATTCGGTGACAATGCTATTTCATATTTGATTATCGTTACAAATAGTAATTTTTCTCAAATATTAAATATTTTTCGAAAATCGTGAATTTCAAAATTGAGCACCACAGGGGGGCGTATATTAGATTTCTTAAATAAAATTTATAGAAACATAGAAACATGCTTTGGTGAAATTGCCAATAGCCATACATAATTCTGATAAGTGCAGTCAATGCATTACGCTATCTTGCCGTTCTGTTTGTCTTTACTGGAAACATTAAAAATGAACTTAACACAAAGTTGTTCTTCTTTTATGTACAATTAAACCAATCTTACATTTTTAGTGTATTTACAATTTCAACCAATTTTACCTTGTTAGCGTAACCCTATGTTATGAATGATGTTTAACTTTATACACTATATTTGGTGGCAAGTCCTCCTATTCATCGTTTATGTTTTACGATTAGCATTACTATTGTTATTACAATTTATTTAGATCAGAGAAAAAAATTCGCAGGATCCGAGAAATTGTGCCTGCTTGTGCATTCCGCACATTTCGACTACAGCGTAAGTTGGTTGTTAAAGGTTGGTTGTTCTTGGCTTTATCAAAAGATGGTCGAGCGAATTTGGTGACTCTTATGGAACAAAAAGTTTGAGTGTGGTGAGGCTAACACTTGTGTGGTCTCCTTTCCATAAGATTTGTGTTGATTCAATAGAATCAGCTCAGGAAAAACTCCTGCTTTTTGTGTTGAGCAATTTCGGAAGGGAACGGTTAGTCTTTCTGTCTATATATGAGAAGAGATTGCTACTATTAGCCCTTCCTTTACTTGTGAAACGAAGGTTTATTTAAAGTATCTCCTCCCAAGCTAAGCTAACGCATAGTGGTATGTATGAACTCATTAGCTTATAGCTTAGCGTAAGATTTTATAAAATTGTTGTTACTTGAATTGCATTCTTGTGTGTTTAGATAACTTGGCTGCACATATTATAGCAGCTAGTTTTTTACCTTAAACTAATTATCATTTTGCAAAGCTACTTATGTACTCTTGAGGTTCTTTACAGGTTATGTGGTAGAAATTCTATATTCATTCTTATGCGATCGTTGCTTGAAATTTTTTAAATTAATTTTTAATTTTTAATTTAATTTAATTTGAATTAATAAGTTAATGAATAAACCCTCTTTTTCTTATTCGTTCCTGTAAGAAGCATTTCTAAGATCTTACGTACATGATTCTATACCATAGATGTTCTTGCGAACACGATTGGGATTTTTTATTCGTACTTTTGTCTTTTTAAAAAAACTGATATAAAGGATTATATTTTGTCTTCGGGAAATAATAGGAAAGTTTTACTAAACTCCTCAGTTAATATATTGTTTTGAGTCTCTATATACATATGCTTTAATTCTCATTGACGAGGGTTGCACAAAAAAGTCCCTAAAATATATTTATTTTTGTGTTCTGTTCCAATAAGAAACTCTTCGTATATTTCAAAGCTTCCATTTAGCTTATAAAGGTATTTGCAGGGAGGACCATAAAGAATCAAGGATAGGCGATAATTCATCAAACATGACGATAATTATTGTGTTTATTGAAGGTGTTACAATTGAACAGCGCCCGCGATCACCTATCTGCTGAATATATATTAACCAGTCTTGTAGACGAGTTGGAAAAGTTGAAAAACTTCTAAATTGTATGCAATGTATTGTGGCTACAAATAGTTGCCAACGAAACATGTATAGGCGCAGTTAGTTTTGTACATAGCTAGCGATATATCGGGACTAACGTACACTGATTGAAAGTTGAAACAATCTGAAGAATATGTACATGGACGTGTACGAAAATGAAGGAAGAAAATGTATATTTTTACTCTCTTTTCGGTCTTTACCGGTATCGACCCAGACAAAATTTTAAAAGTATGGCGCCAGCATTTCACGACTGCAACCTTCAGATCTGTCTGTCATCCTTATTAATCATTTAACATTTTCGTCGATTTCACGAAATTTGTTAAATATTTTGCGTGAATTTAAAATTTACACAAGCTTTGCTTCGAGTTTATGAAAAGACGCAATATATTATAGGGGATAATATCGAATGCGTTTTGTCTAATATATTATTAAATTTCTTTTTCAAATAATAAATCACTATTAAATCATTTTTCAAACAGTCGTCTAATAAATGCATTCATAAACAACAAAAAAGTTCATTATCTTTAAAAGCACCGTCATAATTTTCATCATTTATATCATTATTAAACGCAATACGATATCGTGACATATACTTACTTATATAAATTAACACCTTTTACTTGCCAAACAGCATCCACTTCAGTCCTGCTCACATCACTATCTGCATAAGTGGCGGCGGCACACAACAAATGACTGCACAGTGTCCACTTGTGTATCTTGTTTGTTAAAAAGTTTCTTGTCAATTTTGTTGTTGTTATTTGGCAATATGATGATTTTTTTTTCTTTTTAATCCATTTTAATTTTGTTGAAAATACTTACAAAGAAAACTCTGTTGACCATAAAAAGGCGGCTTATATAGAAAGATTAACATATATACTTCTTATTACTATTATTTAAGTAAATGCTCTATGGAGAGAGATCAAAGAAATTTGTTTTTCCATTTAAAGCCTAGCTGTCAGAACTAATATGTAATTAACATCAAATATAGAAAAAAACAAAAAAAATAAGTGTCACAAATGCTATATGCTTTTATTTATTCAATGACTTCACGGAGTAATGGTACAACATATGAAAATCCTTTAATTACATAGTAAACGGTTACAAGCGGTTTAAAGATGTATGTGTAATTGCACTATAATATGGGTGGAGAATGAGTAAATAAAATCGTTTCCTTTCTCAATCTGTAAAATTGAGTAAAAATGAGTTTGAAGTCAAATGATGCCGTTCGTTTTAGCTTGAAAAACGAAGAAATAAATTGTGTTTATTGTTCATCAGGTGCGGACTTCACGTTGTCCGTACTATCCGCTTAGCTCTTGCCGTTAACATTGAAATTGAAAAATTATTCTATAGTAGGTGAAAGAAGAAGGTCGTGGCGTTCATTTACCAAAATTCAATCCTTTTTTTTAAATTTCAAACAATCTTTATCGAACCTAATGCGGATCATTCTAGTCGCCAGGTTTTTACCATTGTTCCAGCAATAGCATCTTCGATGTAGAACTACTAGATTTTTCAGTGAAAAACTGAACCCGAAATCATTTTAATTTCTCTTTTGAGTTCCGATTTACGTCGTTAGGAGAGTTTAGCAGAGGGGGGAAAACGAATGGTAGTCGGGCAGTGCAAGGTATGGATACTTCAAAATTGCCCAGCCAAGGCATATTAATTTCTAGCCAATCAGTTTACATATATATATATATATATATATGTACAGTCTGACAGAGCCATGACGAAAAGATGACCACTTTCGTATTTGTAAATTCGGGACATTTAATTGTCCAATATAACCGAATTAGTTATTGACAATAGAGAGTGGAATAAATCGTCTAGCCAGATCGGAAGTTATAACGCACAATACAAGCAATCCCATTAAAACAAGAAGCATTGCCTTACGTAACTCCTATCACAACTTTCCAACCCTTTGTACAGCTTTATCCGCGACCACGTTCTTTTTCATACATTGTTGTCATATGTGGTCAAATTTTAATCGTCCTTTACCGAAATGACCTGGTACCGTTTTGTTTAAACATCGATTCGCTAATCGAAATTTGGTTTATTATATTTTTGTGTTTGTTAATTCACGCTATATTCAAACATTGAACATCTTCTTAGTGCACGCGCTCTTGTAAATGGTTCAAAGCCGTTTTATTCTTCCTCAAGCGTACTGAAGAATTTCATTGACTTTGTCAGCAATTGGAGTACTAGACCTCGAAATGTCGTAAACACAGCTAACCCTTTGCATGCTGCGGCTTTTTATAAAGTGTTTTCGATCTAACGATGAACGCCTTCATAAGCGGGCGGAGCAATGCCGAATTGCTTTTCATTGAATTGGGACATTTGTTAAATTTTTTGTTTTTTTTTTATGGCAGTCGACTGTCATTTACACAAGCTATAGTATAGCTGCATGTCTTTAGTGTTCGCAAAGTTTCACATTCTTAGCAAGAGTGGCCAACATTAGCTTTCTTTACTACGGCATCTTCCAGCGAACGAAATGTTAATAAAAACGTAAATGTAAAAATCGTAAATATACTTTAGATACCCGTGCGTCTGCTTTTATGTTAAATTCTCGAAAGTACAAATAGCAGCAGAAAGATTCAAAAATTTACTTAATTCACATACACTTCTAGTAAATAAAAAAGAACTACAGACCTGACTAAGATCATAAATCTGGAGAATATATAAGAAAAATACAACACTCTTCTTTCTTTTTTTAGAAATTGTAAGTATTTGAGGCTGAAGAAAGCAAAACGTGGCGCGGCTAATCCTGTAAGTTTTGTTTGTTCTAGATAAGCATAATCCGATTATATACTTACAAACACCGTCGATTCGAAAACCTCTTACCAAAACATATCAACTATCAAGACGAGAAGATTTCTTCATTATTTATTCCTTAAAAAATTTCTAAGACTGACATAATCATATGTATACTAATACACGTAAGGCATTTATATTTGGTTCTTCCTTTGTTCAATGATCGCGTTTTACTGGCGTTCTGGCAATGTTTTTTTCCAATGATTCGGTTCGCGATTAATTTTTTAGCGATCTTGTATTCATATATAGGCTATTGGAACATAAACGATTTACTGTAGGATATAAATACCATACCATGTAGGAAATAATAATGATAATATTTTGAGGACTGTTCTCTATCTAAGACAAACTGCTGGTGGTGGGTAGTGAAAAAATTCGATTTCGTACTTCTGAGTTCAATTGTACTTGTTCTCTTCTTTACAGCGATAATAATGCGTTTTCTTTTTATATTTTTTATTTTTATAACAGCAGAAATAATAAGTATTTGATTCAAATTCACTTACTACATATGTATGTGTATATGTATGTTTATGTTAGAAAGCAATAAATTACACCAAATACGAAAAGCTTGATAATAAATTACTATTAATGTGAATTCATTGTTGCAAATGACTTTGAAAAACACTTTGAGTGTAGGGATTAGTAAGACAAGCACGCCAACTATACAACGCTTATAAATATGTTAAGACTATTATTACGGTAAATTGAGAGAAAATCATTTTTACATTTATATATATATATATATATACATTATTCTTTTCAATATTTTTATAACAAGATTTTGTAATAAAAAAAAAATAAAGCGCAATCTATGCGTTGACTTCAAGTCGATCGAATGGCTGTCGTGATCGTGGGTGGGTTTTAAGCAAAGTTTTAATCATGTTCTAAATAAAAATCAAATTTTTTTTTGTTTTTTTTTTTTTTGCTATAAAGCTAAAAGCCTTGTAATGGTCATTTTAAAACTCCACGCGGCTATGACTGTAAACTCATTAAAGTAGAACGAGGCGAAAACGAGAAGACAAAGCCAGATTAAGTTAAATGCTTTCGAAAGGTTTAAGTGTTTAGAATAGATTGAGGATTGAGGAAAAAAAAATTGGTGTTGGAAACCATTACAACGGAAAATGTGAACGATTAAAGAGAAGCTGAATATTTGCGAAAAAGCAAGAAACGAAGATCTTCATCACGTTTTCAATTAAAATAAGAAAAGAAAATCAATATTAAATTTATTTAGTTACTTCATAAACGACACGATAAGTTCATTTTAAGATATCATTTGTTTGTGAGTCATGTAAAAAAAAAAATGTTTATTTCCTCCTAAAGTCTTTGTTTAATTACCCAGGAAACCATAAAATTCCATCTTCTATGTAAGGAAATCTCGTTGCAATTGATTTTCTAGGTATTTTGACAAGAGCAGCTCATATAACAAGCTTCAATTTTGATTTGAAATGGAATTGCTTAGTGGAAGTATATTAAATTTATGAGGTGCTTCAGATTTCAGATCATCTGCCTCCATTTCTATTCATATTACCATGATGGTTAGAAGAAACTTGTGTGTTTGCTCTGGTTAGATTCTATTTGAAAAATCTACCTACCAGATCTATATCTGTAACTTCGCTTATCAAACAGCGAAAATAATCTTGTTCAAGTGGTGTTGTGTAATATATGGTTACATATACTCTTCGTGTAAGTTGAATTACTTTTATGGTATTCAATAGTAGGGGTATATTATGAGCCGTAACATACCACAGCATCCGAGATAACAATATTTGGCTCTTTTATTAGGATTCGCAATTGTTTGATTATTCTAAGACACCTAGCGCCCTTAGCTAAACATGAATGTGGCATATTTTGTCAATACAATTTTAAGCAAAGTTAAAAGCCATAAGGGACCTCGTAATTATCGTAAGATATTGTCATAAAAGGCTTGATGGATGTAACTGCTTCACGGTCAAGTAGGGGACAGTGTCTTCCGCTGTATTTTCCTGTGCTCTGCATACGATTCCCAATCCTTACATGTTTCGACGATTATAAAGCTCCTTCTCGATCGAATTTCGTAACATGGATATGTCTATTAAACATGAGGGATTTCTTCTATCGCAATTCTCGTAAACTTGACCCTCACGTGATATTACTACGCTGTTGTTACGCTACATATCCTTACTTTGGGTATAAATTTGTAGGTTTAGAATTATGAAGATATTTATTTAGGACGAAAGTATTTTGTGTAAGCGCTGCTATCGTTGCTGTAACGAAAAAGAGTACCCGGAACAGCTAAACGTCTTGTGAAAACATTCAAATGGGCTTCAATTTTCTCGCGCCAGTAGAACACAGAAATACAAAAATTATAGTGAAAGTGACTGCAATAAGGGAAGGGTTTGTTACCGGTTGCTCCTAGTTCTTTGGAAGCAGGTATTTGTCGGACCAATTAACCTTGCCTTCAACTGCATTGGATAACTCAATTTATTAAAAACGAAGCTTGAAGAGAAACGTAGAACCTTGTACTAAAAGACGATAAAACCTTATTAGGTGTAGGGTGTCGATATACTTGCTCTAAGCTGAATACTGTCTTCTTCTTGGATGCTTGAAATTGTTTTTTCAGTTTCCTTAATGAAAATTATAAAAAATACTAGGAATCCACCAAAAAAAAGAGAAAGAAAAAATAAACTTTAATGAAACTTACGCTCTCCTTAATTGTGAATGTTTGTTGGCTTATTTATCGCACCTTGTGTTCCCTGAGTGCGTATAAGTGTGTGAGCGTAAGAGATTAAGTATGTGTGTACCTTAATGCATGTAAGTTGTCACATAAATTTACAAAATTATTGCAAATTGTCGCACACTTTAGATACGACAGTGACTTTAGTACCGGATTTTTATTTTATATTTTCCATAATAAGAGGAAGAAGGTGCGTTTTGGTTCTTCTCTTATTTTGTTTTTTATTTGTTTATTTTTTTTTCTTTCTTTCTCCTGTGGTTGCTCTTTCGTATGTCTCCTCCTGTGTATACGCTTCCTTAGGCGGCTCTTTGCAATCGTGTGATTATGATTCTTTATATGCACAAGTTTGCGTATTTTGATGTGCATACATTCTTAATGTTATGTCATGTTGTACGCGAAGATCGTAAATTTATAAGTTTATAGATGTACTTTTTTCTTTCTTAATTAGAATTTAATTGAAGAAAATTGTACAATGCAAGCAGATGACTCAATATAAGAGAGAGATATGTCGAAAACGAAAGACTTAAGCAAAAAACTTGACTTCATATACTGGTTGATTAAAAATGAAATTAAACTACAATAAAGAGAAATTTGAATGAATTAAAATATATTGTAAATAAAGAGAAATGAAATAAAAATAAAACATTTTTTCACGAAACTTTACCAGAATATATTCCGATAAACCCAAATAAGTTAGACAATTAACGCCTCTCCCATCTTTGAGAACTCAAGTTAGATCACAATACTCGTCCTCCAATGTTTGTCGAATGTAATCGCTAATTGGGTTTTCTTGCAATAATAAAAAACATATTTTGACAAAAAAGGCGCCAAGTTAATGAAAATTAATACATGAACACACCTTCTGTTCTTAAACGCTCTTGCGAATTAACTAATTTAATTAATGACAAATTAATGCACACCTATTTTCGTTTTTTTTCGCAATTTGGTTTAGAAGCATTTCAAAGCTTGTAATTAGCCCATGGCCAGCAGTTGCGAATATTTATATATAAATAATCCAGGACAGCAATGTTTATGCCAAGTGGAAAGGTCGCAAAAGACGCATATTAAGAGTTTAATGAAGTTTCTGTTGATTGTTTTTAGTAAAATTGGGCGCACATTACAAATAAATGGCTCGAAATGTTTTATTTAAACTATTGTCTATTGTTAAGCATTGCGTGCAAAAAACACAAACGTGATCTTCTGAGGCCATTTTTCAGTTATCGCCATAAAAACCTTGCTGCAATATATAATAAGTCAAAAACAGCTGTGTTAAATGGAAGGATTAATGGGTTGCTGATAACAGCATGCAATCTGGAATGTTCCAGGTTTATGCTGTTCATGCTTTTATCTTATAAAATAGAAAGCAATCATGCTAAAAGCTCAGGATGTCATGAATTTCAGTGTAGAGCGTCTACTTTTAGTTCCAATTGCATCAGTTGTTGCCGGTAGCACTCGCAAGTGACTGTCTCGTCTCGTAATGTACCATACCCATGATATAAATCATAATGTACCATACCCATGCGACATTCCTAAATGTGGCCGGCTTCAATATACAACTTCATCGTCAATATTAACGGTTTGCCTAGTCTATCTCAGAATTATTTAAGTGTTGGCTTTCCTAACGCGTCCAATGTCAATCACGCGTCAACATCCTTAAAGATTCAACAGTGCAAGACAATTGTACTCCAAATGCTTTTTTTTTGGCACTTAAACTGTTCTATTGAAAGATCCCAAACCCAACGTTCTGTGCACTTTCCGCTATTGCATAAAGCTTAAGCCAGTATTTTCATAAGGAAAAGCCACAGCTTCATTGATTAACTTATAGCATCGTCTACGACCACTCTCGAAAAGTGAGAACTCCTTCGAAGTCCCAATATGTAAAATGCCAACTCATGGAAAAAAAAACGAACAGGAACTGTTATACTCCGATTACCTTAGGGACAGTTCATAGAAACCATCGCACGCTCTACTTTCCTTAGCATGGTTTTACAACTACATTGCCTTTTCCAACGTAACTCTCCTTACCACTAAAGCACCTACCTGCTGCCGCTCATCTCCGAATCTCTTGTCTTTGTTTTTGTAGCTCTTTCTCTTTTCCTGCGGAAGCATTAGCTGATCCGAACTCTTTCTCTTGCTTTCTTTAGTTTTTCGATGTCATCACTCCAAGTTTTCAGTTGAATATAAACGTTGATCATCATGGCATGATATCGTGTCTATATATTCTGCTTTACAAAAAAAAAGAGGCAATAGATGTGTTTACAGATTTATGCTTCTTTTTCGCTTCTTAGAAAAGCGCAAATGCAGACAACAGTACAATTCTTGCCAGCACCTCAGTTTTAACGTTGGCACGCTATTATCCAAGATTTATTTGATTGTGTTCCTCTGCCTGCCTTCGAACGTTCTGTACTTATCATGCTTAGGGGTTACCTTTTAGCCTCCTAAAGTTGTGTGGAACGCCAACGAGCCGCGTCGATGAAAAGCGACAACGCGGCGTACCTTTTCCACACGCTGACTGTAAATGGAAAAAATCGTACGCCCACTCGATTTTATAAAGTACCAAGATTTCAAATTTCCCGTTCTTTTTTTTGAATTTCCTTTTTAAAATGGTTACGACCCAACCATAGCCGAATTCAATTTTTTATTTCTTTTAAATGTTTAAATACTGGCGCCGGTCATGTAAGTACGACTTGACTTGATGATAGAGTTACGTGACTGTAAAACTATCTGTTGAGAAAAACTCAAAATATATGATACGAGGTCTTTAGCTCCTCTTTCCTTACATCAGAGCATACGACGGCTAGATGAGCTACACATAGCTTATCGGATGTCTCGGGTGCGTTAATGAATGTTACGAACCAAATAACAAAACTAGTATGCTCCCATGCTACAGTGATGGATATAAAAAATATCAATGTCAAGATCTAAATACCGATAGACGCGGCCCAAGCCATTCATTATAATCTTTGTCTTGGCAGTAATTTTTCTCTCCTTGCTGGTATGCATTATAACCCCACCGTTCGCTCATATACATCTAAGTGAACACACACGTTTTCTGTGGATAACGAATTTCTTTATTTCAGATAAAAAGAATGAAAAAAGCAAACAAAAAAAGCAAAAAAGATGTGAATAACACAGAAAAATCATGTTTGTAATAAAATCAGTTGATGTGTACAATTTCATGCAATCATTATACATAAAATTGATTTTTTACAAGCGTCTATAATAAAGACATAAAATTCTTGAACAAGTTCATTCACTAGCCGTAGTATTTATGCACATGCCCATACTAAAGAGTGCAAACACTCGCGTTTAAGCGCCCAGACGGCATCCATAAAATATAGACAGTATCACACATATTATCATAGAAATGACTGCTTGTAATGACAACAAAGTATTTCATTGTCGCTCCTTTGTTGGCGGCGGGATGTGAACAAAATTCTATGGATAGATATATATAATTCTTTTAGATTGTTCTAAAAAAAATATACCAAATGTTATATGTCGTCTTGTGTTTATTTATGTGTTTGTGTGTAACGCGAAATTCTAACGTCTGATTGTAAAACGTTTGCAGACAAAACGAGCTATTGTTGTTTCATTCTCTTTTTAGTCAGAAATTTTTTTATGAAATTATAGTCAGAGCAAAGAAAAGGAAGTAATGCAATATCAGATAATAAAGAAATTTCTTACAAAGTGTTTTATTCATTCATTTCAAGAGTTTTCATTCATTCATTAAACCCATCATCCGGAAATAGAAGTATGAGAACACCTTGACTGATGAAGAGTACTGATGAAAAGTGCGAGTTTGGAAATAAATAATCACATCTGCAATTCTTAAGCATTCAAATATGATATAAAAAGTCGGCAATCTCACAGATCACGCTTGCCAATGGGCATTTGGGACATAGTTCGAACGTAATTCTAATGAGATTCATACAAACTTACCTTCACCTTAAGACGAAACCAAATTAAAAAAGTAAAGAAATGGGATTTCGAGACTCGAATTGGGTGGACGTACGTCGACACTTTTCATTTTTATATAAATATTTTACGATCACCCATACATTATACGGGGAAATTGTGACTTCAGTATTGAAAGGTAACATCACTGCAGCTCATTAAAGAAGGGATTTCTGAAAATTTTTCTTAAACATGAATGTTTTTAAAAACAAATGTTGCTTTAATTTTTTTAAAGAAGTATTGAAAGCTTTCGAGTCGGTCTCAACCTCATATCTATTTCATGCTCGTCTCAATCAAGCCACGTTTACGTATTTTTACTCGGAAGTTGTGTTAAGTGGATGTAAATACTTCCTAAAGACATCTATTACTATATAAGACAAGCCAGCAAACACCCGGTAAGACAATGGGCTGTAACTAATCAGCAAGGATTCATTTGACACAGGTAGCCATAACTTTCAAGGAAAATAATCTCTTTTAGGTAAAGTATTTTCTTTCGCGTATTCTCAAAGAGAACCGAAAGAAAAAAATGTTTTTTTTGAAAAATTTACAGTCCTGTGACCCCTTAAGCAATTATATGCTTTTGACAATTTAGGGTATACCCTATATATGTGCTTTGAGCGACTTTGCGTGCTTATAAAATCAATATATTTTTGCAATCGAGAAAATGTTGGTCCCGGGCAGACATACAAGCTGACGGGCAAACACGTTTTGATTTTGACACAGATTAATATCTTCTATAGAGTTGCGAAAGCCTCCTCCTGGATATTGCAAGCGTTCTTACATAGTAAATATACAGTCAAACTTCGGTAGTGCGCAAAGAAAAGCCGAGAAGTTCGTCACAAAAAATATGTTAAAATTCTTAGACTAATACTAAGTAAACTTACTGCAAGACAGTTAGGGACCGCTTGTGTACGACATGATTTAATTCAAGAAAATGTACTTGCGTTACGAGAATCTCCTTCGCGGCAAGGAAATGATAGTACAGTCCGCAACAATCGTATAGGAAATTTGTATTCATTGAAATATGGAAAGCGGGGAGATGCATAATTTACTGATAGTGTACTGCAGCTTGCTGCTAGCCGAATCTGAGCTGTGACCAACTATAACGACTATAACGAAATTAGTTCAAGCTTAGTAACAACCATCAAGAGCATTTGATTTTGGACACTTTGTGAGAATGGCTTTCTTATTTGCTTTATGTTAGGGCCGAATTACGAAGTGGGAAATAAGTAAACTAATTTAAATTGAAAGATTTATAGGAGAGAGAAAATTACTGGATTATCCTGGAACATTATGGACATTTGCATAAAAGGAAAAGAGTGCGCGAACTTTGTTTTTCTCGAACTCCAAAAGTCTTCGAAGAACATTTCTGTCATAACCTTAACCACCTTTACGTAATATCTCAACAAATTTTGCATTGTTCATTCCAAGCGTATATTATATCGAGCGGAAAAGCGTATATTCAAAAAAGGTACAAAAAATAAAAAAATTGCAATATCTGTTACTATTAACAACGCAAACAACAAACAACGAGCAGCGTTTATCAACAGTTACTGAGTCATCATCATCGTCATCATCATTATCGCCATTGAATTACAATTCTCAGGCCGGGCTCCCACTTAATTCACATAAACGCTCACTCGCTCATACAGTCATACGAAGTGGTGTATATAAAGGTTTTCTTTTATTATCATTTAATTTAATTTCAATGATTATTTACACATGACGTAGTCGTCTGCGTTGATAATTATGATGTGATTTCTGTTATTCTTCAAATTAATGAAAAGGATCTCATTTTAATTTATCCCCTGCTGTGTTCATTTGCACAAAAAGCAAAAATAAACACACTTCAGTTTCAAAAGTAAATTTTTTTTCATTTTTTGTATTATTTTCTCCTCGGTTTTGCCTGTTTATCGTCAGCATTCATATATTCATACATACATACACACACGCACGCACACACGCTCGTTTACAAACTCTTAAACGCACACATAAAGTGCACTAACATTATATGAAAAATTATGACGACAACAATTTGTTTCAAGGACACACACGACACTTGAAACCATTGAAACACCAGAACGGGCAACTGCAGTAACAACCATAGCAACAACAATGACAGGCAGTAATAAAATTTATATAAATGGTTGAATACGCCATGTTTGCATTTCATATACTACTTGGTGTTAGCTGTTGTTGTTGTTCTTTTTTGTTGTTGTTGTTATTGCTGTTATTGTTCGTTTTAACACTTTTGTGTTTTGTCCTTTTTTTTTCTTGCCTTTATTCGTATCAGTTCAGCGTGTGTTTCGTTCGCTTTTTTAGTTTTGCTGTAATTTTTTTCCTTTTTTTGGGTTTGTTTTAGTTTTTGGCATCGCATCAAAGTGCTAAAGTTAAAGACAACATAATAAATACACTCACAAAGGAAATCTAGCAGAGATTATATGCCATTCTTATGGTCGTTGTTATTGTTATTATCGTTGCAGTGACTGATACCTTAGAAAACATCTTTAAAAAAATTTTTTTGCAATAATAATAATAAGCAAATGATGTTGGAATGAGAAAAAATATAATTTTCCCATTTTTTTTTTTTTTAAAGATTTCATGCAAAACTCTAATAAAACATGAAAAAAGAAAAAAAGACTTCTTTCTTCTTTAAATTCATTCTCTATAAACGTTTTGAGAGTCATCATCATTATCATCATCATGATCGTCAGCCATGATTTGAGTGCATGTATATAAATCTATATGTATGACTGTAAGTCTCTGTTTGCTGTATGAGTAGTATTGTCGACAATTCTCAGCCTTTTACTTATTTAATGATGTACATATGTTAGTTGTTATTGTTGTTTTTGTTGGTATTGCCGTGTTGTTGGCTCTTTAGAATTTACTTAAATACATATACGGTGCATGTGTATGTAAAATGGTGTAAAGTGTTTGTGTACACATAGGATTTAACTTGCTTAGTTGCTTTCTGAATGGCTCACTTTGTATTGCTCTTCTAGCTGGGGCCTAACAAAACTGACTGACTGCCTGCCTGCCTGCATTCCCGGCTTAGTTGGCTGGATGGTTCGCTGGCTGGCTGGCTGACTGACTGCCTGGCTGACTATCTGCTTGACTATCCCGGTCTCTATTTACCTGTCTTGTTTAGTTTTTCAGGTGTGAATGGTATTTTTGCATTGTGGCAAAAATGAAGATGTTTACCACTTTGTCAATATATTGTGTTGTTTAATGTTGGTATGTGTAATAGTGTTATTGCGTTATGCTATTGCTGCCGCTTCTGCATCTTCCGCCGCTCTCGCTGTTGTCGTATACGTCAAGCCCATGTAATAAAAATAACAAAACTATTGTATTAGCAACGCCATCTTGCATATTTATAAATATAACAGGCAACGCAAGAAACAAAAACAAAAAAATAAAAAAAAACAAAAAGTGTAAAATGAACTCTAGGAGCCGTCAGAATTAATTTAAAGTTTGTCATTTAAACAGCTTGAAAAAAAATAATAAAAAATAAAGCAACAACCCAACCGGCTGAAGTACATATTAAATACACGAAAAAGCATACGAAAGCCAGAACAAGTTAGAGTTAAATTAGTGGTAATACACCGTAGTAGCTCTGGGTGTAGATATTATATATAAATGTATATTATAAGCACAAATGTCTGTCAGTCATAGTCGGGTTATATAATATGAAAATTCATTAATACTTAAGCATATGAGTACAAAAGGAATGAAATAATAAAAGATTCTTCGTTTTTCTTTTTTCTAATTTAATAGAAATAGTGTAGCAAAGTCCTAGAGTTTAAACTGGAGAAGAAATAAAGCTGATAAAATATGAACAATTTCAAATCCCTAACTTTATTAATACATAAAATGTTCGCTTTTTGCGTCTCATGATTTTTTAAGTCATTGTGTTCACATTTTTCGCAATATTTCATAAAGCGTTAATATTTAGTTTTCCCTCTTTTCTTTTTTGCTTTCCCGGGATTATCAGCTAATTGATTTGGGTACTGATTACCCGGTAGCTAAAGAAAATTAACCTTTAATCAAGTGTTGATAAACCTTTAATATTACATTATATATTAATAATAGTTAACACAGCCGTTTATCTGCTTACAGTTGCTACTGACTTGTTTGTGTTGTTCATTATTTTGCCTAAAGCTTTAATTTTCATTTCCCACATTTTGTAATTATTTGTTTCGAGTTATGCACGCAACTTAGCAGTGTTTCTGCCTACACCTAACTTACTACTCATTAAGCATTAAGCATACCGTTTCCACCATTGGAATTCACTTTTAAATTCTGGTTGCGCCTTTTTACAGTTAACTTCTTTTAGTAGACAACATTCATTATGGAAGAAAGCTTATCCTAGTAAACCCTAAATGCCTTCAAACTTTACATGCGATACACGTTCAGTCTTCTGCTCGTTGTTTTCCACTTGCTGATTCTCGGCTGAACTTTTAAAAAGAATGATCACGCAGGATGGCTCAGTTAAGTAGTATTAAGAAGAAACCAATCAATTATATCAAAATCTCACACGAGTAATCTAGTAGGTAAGAACCGCGAGTAGGAAGTCGGCGATCGCGGGCTCAAATATTAAGTGCGGCAAAACTTGCATTGGTCATAGCTACAGTGGGTACTCAGTCGATAAAGGCATGACATGGAATGGATGCACATCCACTAAGCTGGGGCTACCACTTCGTTGTTTCTATCTCTTTCCTCAAATTTTGCGCGGAGCACACATCCCTTCAAAGATTGGACTGGAATACCATTTTTTACTGCGGATTATTAACTGCTCGCTCATCGCTCACAAACCATCATACGTTTACACGCTACAAAAATATTGGGGGCACGAAGAGTATCTTAGAATCTACATTTTTTTATTCCGCTATAAAAATTCTTACTCAATTTCAAAGAATACAATCCTTGCAGTGAATAGGGGGAGCTAGAAGTAAATTTAGTTAAGTAGCAATCAGTTGATTGAAGGCAGTCTATACAGACGAATGTAACAACTAGCTAAATTGGCAAACATCAACATTTGATGGAAGCAATAAGGGTGCGTTCCGGGAGCGATGTGTTTAGCGAGACGTCCAGTGAAAATATATCTAATTATATGCGCAACCGTTTCGAGTAAAAGTACCGCGAAGGACTTCTAAATCTCTTGTTATTGGAATAACAACGCTTTAATCTATTATTTAAATCGAAATCTAAAGGGACAGATAAGTTAATTTAATAACGAGGTTACCTTTATAAACAATAAGTTGACATACGGTAGAGTGTTCTCAAGTTATTAAATAATCTATCTAACATATGTCTTCGCCGGAGTAGAGAACTAAATTTGTCACAACGTTGACGAACTAACCAATAAATGAATCACACGTCGTAAGTTTTAAATTAACGAAGAGCTCGGTTGCAGTTAACCCGGTAGATGATATAATCTCAACAGATGAGACTTCCATCGACAGATTCCCAATCGATTCTGTAAAAATAAAATTTTTTTTGCGGACATAATATCTCGACAATGCGCCAAGCGAATCCCTCTCCAAAGAAAGGATATATTTTCAAGTTTAATTATTATAGAAAAAAATTTGATCTATAAAAAAAGTTTTCAGCTTAGTAAATACAAATTCCAAGCGTACTCGAAATTTTAAAAGTAAACGAAACGAAAATGAAAAGAGTTATGTAGATAAAGTTTAAAAACTTCGGAGCATTAGAAAAACGGTCGAAGAATGTAGCAAGCATTCGAATTAAAATGAAAATTAAGAACGATCTTCCGAGACAAGAAATGATAAGAAAGAGCATCCGCATACTTACATCGTGCTAGAATCTCCCCATCTCGACGTCTGGAAAAATTTGCAAATCTCTTAATTAATAAAATATTCAACTGTTTAATCGAAACTAATTTCATATTAAAGACTTGGATAGCGCTACGAACTTTTTGTACTGAATTATATTTTTCAATTTATTGACAATTATTGCTTTCAGGAGCACATTATTTGCTTAATGCGAAAGTAAAAACATGGGTTCTGTTCGCTGTCAATTTTTGCGACGAGGGGAATTCTATCAACTGACTATTAAAAGATTTGGCATTTGGAATCTTAAATATAAGTGTGTACGATCATGTGTATCGTATGTCACGGAAACCCTAGTAAGCATTTCGAACTGAAACAAATGGAAGGTAGTTTCCATTCCTTGTGGTTCACATAAAAGCAAACATTTTGCGATTCATATTTAAATAATATAAACTTAACAAAGTTTGTATATTATATACACAACACATATAGTATAGAGGCAAATATATATTGTGCACATACATGCACTTTCTCAATATTTCGTTGAATAAACAAAGACGCACGCCGTTACAATGTGAAAGAAAATGAAAAATAAATAAATAAAAGCAAAAAGCGAAAAGCAATTTACTATAAACAAGAATTATCATGGACGGACATGTGATATTCTTTTTAAGAACAATCATAATCAAACAATCAAAAATTTACTTTCGCTCAGAGACGAATTTTGGGCACCCATCGACTGATTGAAATTTGAAATATTTATTAGCTAAGAGCTTTTTGTTATATATTAAGAAACAGAAAGGTGAAGGTAACTACATGAGCCAAATATCCAATGAACAAGTTTTGGGTGTGCATAGCCCCCCGTTCTGTCCAGCAGATAGGCTTCAGATCTCCATAGAATACTGTTCTTAACAAGCTCTTTACAAGCTAAAGTTAGGTTGGTGATAAAAACTCAGGCATACTCCGGTGAATTGTGACTGCTATTGCAATATAATTGAGTTAACTATATATAAGCCCGTGTAATTTGAATTCAGCTTAAGTTCATTATTAATAAAATTAATTTCTGGCGCTTATTATTTATATTTAAATTTCATCATTCATCGTGGGATTCAAATCTGAAATGCAGGTAGAGTTTTCAACAAAGCCGATAGCCTTGGATATGGTGATGCTTCAAGAGTTTATTCTTTGGGTTTATTTCTCTGGCTAAATTAATAATAATAACTTATTATAATTTATTTAGACCACAGAAAAGGACAGATGGTTAGTGGCTTTGCCACTCACAAACTATACTTTATTTCGTATATGTTGCATATGGTATAAAGGTTATATGGGTACCAAATATATTGAAATAAAAATATCAAAAGTGAATGCTTTTTGCTTGATTTTTAACAATAGATTTAGTTATGAACAGATGACGCGATTTTTTTATTCCATTTTATTATCAGGTAAAGTAAAAAATATTGGCCACATTACAGATGAGAAGAAATCTAGCTCAAGTACTTAACGATGTCGTTGAGATGTGTCTTTTCAATGCGATTGGTGCGAAATATTTCTAACCAACTGATGCTCCCTGTTCTTCTCGCAAGAATGAACGAAAACTCCAAAAATTAGAGAAATGGATATAAGAAAGTGAGAAAACGCGTGATACCTCGAGTAATAATAGTGATAGAAAAGAGGAAGGAGATGATTATAGATGGGAGGAAAAGTAAGCAAATACTTCGCGGACTCTTTCTCAAGAGTCCGCCAAGAAGTTAGAAGAAGAAATTAGACAGACAGATGTAAGACAGGCACGACAGCTAACTGATATCTGTCCGAATTCTTCGCGAGATACTCGAATCGACAAATTGTAACAATAAAAATGATTCATTTAATGGGTTACTTCTCTCTGGTAGCGGATACAAAAGAAAGCAGAACTTCAATTAAGAGTAAAAAGGAAATTTAAAACCAGTCTGCGTTCACAATTCATTTTCGATGGTATGGTTTATGTTTGCCTTTGTGTTACGATACGAAACAACCATAAAAAATTGTAAGGATATCTGGAAAAAATTCTCTTGTTGCTGCGCTTTTATTTATAATTTACATATAACGATAAAAAAAATGAAAAAAAGCAGGCAAAAAAGAGATAACGTAAATATTCGTGTTGGCTTTCCGAAATGAGAAATTTCAATTATTTTTAATTTTAATTTTTTTTTTTTTTACATTTACGTTTCATTTTTTTTTTTTTTGTTTGTTTCTTTTTTTCATTTTTTGAAGGAAATTACTAGCTTTCAAGAAAAGTTAACAATAAAATTATGATTTTACTTTAGATTTATGTACATAACTCATTGTTCTTGTTGTTATTCCTTTTGTTGTTGTGTAAGTCAATAAAAATTTATGTTTAACGGTAATTTTTGGTGGAGTCTTTCCACAAAACGTTGCATTTTAAAACACAATCACTTTGTGTTCAACAAAGTTGCTTCAATTTAAACGAATGCATTGGGCAACGAGCACTCTCTCTCTCTCTCTCTCTCTCTCTCCGCCAACTTACATAATCAGCTAATCTATGCTTAAGTTATTAGGGATTTGCAAGCATATTGAGTAGATTTCCCTTTGTTTTGTTTTTTTTGTGTATTTTTTCCCCCTTTTTGTTTTTTAGCAAACATGTTGCAATGATTTATTTATTTAGTTAAAACAAATAACAAATTAATTCTTCATGCTGTTGCTTGTCATAAAGTAGTGGTCGTGTTATTGGTGCTTAATGGTGGGGTGATGGCGGTAAGATTTGCTGTTGTTCTTGTAAGCACTTGCGCATACCTATGTGTTTGAGTTGTTTACTTTTTTTGCTAATCTTAGCGTTGTGGCGTAACTGAAATTAATGTAAAAAACTGTAGTGTATTGGCACCAGCGTCAAAAGTGTTAAAGTAATCATTTGTAATTTTCTAACATTCCGCCTTCAAGACAGAAAAATAGTACATCAACCACGAAATGAATGCGTAGACTCTTGTGTGTCGAGTGTGCTCATACAACCGCCTTTAAGTCCCTAGATTTATATATTTGTAGATATATTTTATGTATTTTTTTCATGGTTTTTTTTTTTGTTTTTGTTTTGCTTTTGTTTCTTTTTGGTTTTTTTGTTTTTGAGAAAACACTTTGCTTGAGAAAAGAAGAAGTTATACGCCGTTGTGTTGTTGCCGTTGTTGTACAACAATATGACGTTTGTTTGGAGACTCAACTCAAGTAGCTTTTGTATTATTACTATTCTTGTGTTTTTTGTTGTTGATTTTGTTGTTGCTTTTGTTGTCATGTGGTTTGTTTTGGTTAGTTTGTTTGCATAAATTTATCATTAAGCAGCTTCATATATCTTGTTTGCTTGGGCACATGCACATAAGCACGTTCATAAGCACATGCACATAGAACTTATAGATAGACTGCGCACGCGTGCGCGCGAACTTTATTTAATTCTACCTCTTCTTCTGCCCTTTTCCAACTAATGCACAAGACAAGTCAATGTTATTCTTTATGAGAAATTATTACCGTCTTAACTAAAGTCGAGAACAGAGAACAGTGCATTTTTATGCATTTTTTTATTTTACCTGTAAAGAATTAAGTAACAAAAAATTTACTTTATCTATTCTACTACGTCTCCACTTTGGGGAGAAACATACATCATTGCAACTATGGATATCATCACATCCTGACTTAGGTGTAAGTTAATTTTTCATCTGCACTATTTACACACAAACTTGTATTGCGTCATGCTTTAGTGTTTTTACCCCTACAAGTCATTTACTTCTACTATTTCCCTATCTCTCTGCCTCTCTCCCTTTCTACACTGTAAGACATTTTCCATCTCTTATACGTAAAGGTACGCTACTTACATAAATTTTATTATTTATGCATCCATTTTATTTGTTTTAACCACTGATTACTTTGCTTTGCCATTGCATTTCATCTGTCATAATGACACATGTGAAAAATGATATTTTTCGCTGGCTTGGTAATGACTTGAAAGCGCGTGTACACGCGAGCCCCATGACTATTCTCTAATGTATCTAATGAACTTCAATAGTAGGCAAAACCAAAAAAAAAAAAGACAAAAACAAAAACAAAAACATGAGTGCCTGTAGAAAAGTTGACAGTAATTAAAGGACCATTAAATGTGCGGAACAAACATAAACCAGTTTTTAGAGTATGTGTCTATAAATAACAGACGTTAACAATTAACAAAAAAAAAAAAATAAATAAATTAAGAAATAAATTTTATATAAATATATAGATAGCACTTCATAAAAAAGAGATAACCATTGATATATCTCCACTTTCAAAAAGTTATTAAGACGATTCAATTACGACTGAAACATTATCAAATTGATTTCTTCTTCGGTCGCACATAATCCATTTTTGTTGTTTATTCGCAACTGACCTAAGTTTTAACTTTATTTTATCGCAGCAACCCCTACTTGAGGTAAACTTAGAAAATGAACGTTCTTGTCCACGCACACATTATTTACGTTCTTCATCCTCTGACCCGAGTTAGAACATTCGTGGATGTAAATATTAGAGCATCCGCTTTCTTTGCGATGCAGACTGACGGAAATACTAAAGTAATTCAAATTTGAAGCCAATTATTTTTCATTTTATTTCATATAACCTGAGGCGTTTTTAATCATTAATTAATGAAGGGTCATATATTAACTAACTGATTCTTTATGCTTCTCCATGTTATTTTATTTTTTCTCGACGCATTTAGACATTTAACTAGAGAGCGCCTTCAATTTCGTAGATATCTGTACACTAGAAAGTGAGCATACTGTCACTGTCCCTTTTTCTTATGATTTCTTTTATATGAATACTATAGCATTTACGTCATTTTTCATTAGATTTTTCAACTGGGACGACTTAAGTTCTATAGCATTTATATAAGAGAAAGCGCGAGAAAAATAGTTAAAATATGATATTCTAACCACTTTTGTGAAATGTGTTTAACTTATCATAACTAATTTTAAAGTATATTGATTGTCAATTTTTGGACGTCACAGAAATTTGCACTATACCCGAACGTGTTCATGATTACAGATCAGGTTCGTAAATACATGCGATCCGTCCACTACTCCGCACACTACGCTACAATAAGTATACATTTCTTAAGTGCATCCATACAGAGTAATTAGAAGCTAGGAAAGCAAAATGTAAATCACTTTCTCGGACACAAGAAAGAGAAACTTCTATGGAGAATTTGCAGCAACAATAAGCAAATGAAGAAATTGAAGAATTGTTTTAATATTAGGTGTGCACGCTAAAAGTATATGTAAAAATGTGGGAAAGGGAATGACTGGTTTTCGCACAAATTCAAAAGTTAACTCAAGTGCAAAAACTTAACAGACTACCATTTGAACAGTTCAATACAACAGAAGAACGAAATAAAGGAGTAAATGCAACAGTTGCATTGCAACCGTAGGCGGTGTTCCTCTTGCTTTGAAAAAAAGAGTATTGGCATGTTTTCTTTTAATTCTATCAAAGTCCAAATCATATCTTTTCACAAAAATTTCAATTGAACAATGAAACCAGAGTGAAGAATTTATAATTCCTAGAATCGTTTCACAAATAGGTCCATAAACTTTACACCCGATTAAGTGACACAATGAAAACCAACTTAATATTTTTCAACCACTATGTATTGATTTCAAATAGCGTGTATCAGAATTTCACTCTTAGACCGAGAAAATGAGGACGAGTTTCTCACTTCTTAGTATATTTACGAACTAGGCACAAACCTAATCATGCTCTAACATCATCTGATCACTCAAAAACGTTTGCATGAATGGAATGTTTTAATAAATAAAATATATGTATATATATATATATAATATAAGCATGTAATAAGATATACAAGATATGTAAGATATATGCGTAAGAGATATGCCGCTTGACCTGAATTTATCCATGACACCATAAAGCTTTCGAAGTAAGTTTTTTTCGCGAGCCATTTACCGATTTGTACCATTTCTATAGTCATACCTTATAAAGGCTCGGCGTGCTCTTTATCAGAAAAATTATATCACTGCTTCATTACCTCAAAATTTATTTCAGCTGTTCGCAACAATCAAATTTATGTCAGCTGTTCACAACAATCTTACCGACCTATTTCAAGAAAAAATACAATCTTACATACAATTCACAACAGTATTCTACCCCTTTTCAGCCGATACTGTATTTAACGTGATCGACAACGTTTTCGACGATTCATTGTACGTTTAATATTGAAACAGTTCATTCAGGCTTCACATGTCTTGTAAATATAAGCACAATATGAAATGTTTTTTAGTTACGTTTTTTCAAGTGGTCAACTAAAGGCAAAGATGCGTTTGAAATCATCTTTTGCTTTAGACTCGTGCGTTCTTCTTTCAACACGAAATCGTTTAACTCTCTTAGCAAAGTAATTTAAAAAGCGCTATTAATTAAAGCAGGTCAAAACGATTACCCTTAAGTGGAAAAAGTATAAATAAACAAAATGGGGGAATATGTGATAAATATCGCATACCCAGCAACCTAAACAACTATCTAGCAGTTTTTGATGCTACCATAGACCGATCGAAATTACTTTTTAGCTTCCATGTGGTCCTGAAACAAGGGCTTAAGATCTTTACGAGATCGCTTTTTGGCAGAATGACTATCCAGTTTTTTATTTTACTTTTACGCCCCGCTTGATTTGCTGAACTGATCGAAGAACAAACGTCATCAAGCTTCGGCTCCATTCACCCAGCAATATACGGATGGAATAGATGTGATCAAATTTCGGCTCTACTCAGCAATTGTTGTAGGACGGCAACGTATAGACGAGTGAGAGGGCATTTCCGATCATCTCTTATATATAAGCGTTTTTTTCAAATTACAAACATAATGAGAAAATTAATATACTTCTATCCTTTGATGGCTATAAAAAATAAACAAAATTTTGAAAAAGAAATATAATAAAGGAAGAAAAAAGAAAAAAGAAAAAATACCACACAAAATGTATTAACTTGGAAAATTACTTAGGGGCGTAAACTAACTTGTCACTCAACAATACAACTACACACGAAACGCAAACTGGAAAAATGATCACTTTAAAAGGAAATCTATATGTATGTATATATGCTTGTTCTCACACATACATATAAGAAAAGTTAAAGAATTTTTTGAGATTTTATATAAATATAGGGTTTAAATAAATTTTGTGCTTTTTTTTTCTTACTTTTTAATGGTTTAAGCTTTAAGCGTAAGATTATACGTTCAATTGGCCATATATACACGCACAGGCACAAAGTTAAAAATTCAGTTGCATATGTTTCAAACTTACATTCGTTTTTATTCAATTAGCTGTAATGCATTTCAAAAGAAAAAAAATAAATAAGTAAAATACATTTCGAACGTCTGTCTGTTGCCTGTTCACAACTGATCTGCGAATGTGGTAAATATGCAAAATTGCTCTGGCTGTATGCCTAAGCAGAGTATGTTCATGACATATCAGCCTGCCAGATTTTAAGAAGTTTGGTTTTCAACACACATGAAAACTGCATAACGCCTAAGTTTCCAAACAAATCGGTCTCAATACAAATAATTGTTGGCAGTGTCTGTTTCTCTTGCTGATGTTTTTCTTTTTTTATTTCTCATGTACAAATGTCAGTTTTTATTAATAGTAATAATACATATGTATAGGCATATATATGCATATTCATATACAATGTAGACATATGTGCGCAAAAAGTACAAAGTCTACAAAAGTTAATCGTTACTTTAATAATTTCTACATCCGCCACCGATGCACACTTTCATTCCGTTTGTAAGTGCGTGTAAAAGTGCGCGTTAAATATCTTATGGAAACATATATTTATAAATATTTTATATATTTATTCGGTCGGCGTGAAACTTTAAAGGCATACAGGCATGCTTCTGTATCATCCTCTCAACTTCTCCTTGTCTTTGTCACAATTCCCAGAATCGAAAATGGCAGAAAGTTAACTGCAGATATAGAAAAATTTCAAAAATATGAAAATGCTTTTTCAAAGACGTTCTTATAACTTATCAGGGCCATTAGTTTAGTTTAGTTTAGTTTATTAATTAATAATAATAATTATGAATGACAACAATACTATACAATAATAATCACCACTATAATTAAGATTGATGTGCCGGTAAGACCATAAAGTTTCTTACGGCACGATTGTGAACACAGCCAACATAGAAACAAATGTAATCATCGATTATAGAAAGCTTGTACAGTCGCTTTACACGCCCTAGGGCTTATTAACAACAATTTTGATATTGAGTGGTAGCGAGTGCCACAGCTTAACAGCGTTAACAAAAAATAGTCTTGAAGATGGTAAATACTTATAGTCATGTAGGATTAAACTGATCGTCCATTCAGTATCTTCTCACACAACTAACTTGGCGTACGAGACCGGATGAGTTTGTGAAGAAATGTTAATTTTTTGATGTTGAGATACATTGGAGAATCAAAATCGGAAATCTTGAGCGAATACCGAGTTATTCTGTCATATTTTTGTTTATTGATGACATATCTGACCCACTTGTTAGCAATACCCTTCAATTTACTACTAAGAACATAATCAATTTACTGTAAATGCTAGCACCACAACATATGAGCGGCTTGACTAGCCATTTAATCAATTTCAAGCTGGCAGAAGTGGGAGCATAAGATGAGGGAAGCCATACTTTTGCTTTTGTGTTGTCACCAATCATTTGGGAAGTGTTCCCTATACGTGCAACACGGTAATGGTCAGAAAGAGTTAGGGAATGCTGAAAGGAGATAAGAAATGGATTTTTTTATCATGGAAGGAGCCTTTCTCCTCGAGCCACTTCGTTGTTACCCCAATGAAGGAAAAGTTAGTCCGTTTGTAAAAAGTCTCATTATGCAAGTTGCTTCTTCGACACAAAACTCACATATCGAAGAATATAAGACGTACGAACAATAGATTATATTTTCAATGCAGTGCCTATTGCATTTCTTTAATAATTAACATGCATTTTTTTAAATTGCGCGAAACCTATTTGCAGACTTAATATAATTTGCGATGGTGGGCGCAAAGTCTTTTGTTCATTTTGGGCAAACAAATGCGTCGATTCCGTTTAAATTTACAACCAGTTTTAATGTGTTATCTAATTTGCATTTTTTCTTTATGCATTTGTCATTTACAAGCCTTTGTTGGCGTTACAAATAAGAGAACATTTTATATATTTGTATATTTTATATATTTTTGTTTTCTAGACTATAATAATCAGAAATTCGTGGTATGAATGTACGGACAAATTACAGAGCGTTCGCCCGAAAAGCCCTCCACTAGTAATGAGCCAACTCTAACAACTAAATAGCTTACGTACGTAAGACATGGTCGTAAATTGTGAGCACGCTCTAGTGTTGAACGATATTCAAAAAAAAAGAAGAGAATGTACACCTTCTTTCACAATTTCCCATGAAGCTTGTGCCTGAAGTCATAGACAGGTTTCGCCATTTGTAACTTTTTGTGGAACAGCAGTAGTTTTTTAAGATGATTTTCCACTACGTTGCGATAGTGTTTGCGAAAGCGCTTCTCGCTTGAAATTTTGGCATTATATTAAATTTTAGTATTTACAAACTTGCCTTGACATTTAATTTAGAATTTTAGACAAAATATATTGTTACGGAAGTCTCAAATCCGTTAACCTGCTTTTTCGCTAATCGTTTTCCTGGCGTCGCGAATGTGCACCAGGGTTTTCTCTCTCTCTAGGGAGTTTATTACTTGGGAAAAATCAATTAGTTAGCAGGAACTGGGTTTGGAATTTCCGTCACAATATGTTATTTAAATTTAACCCACTCTCACGGTTAATAAATTCAATAAAATGTGAATTCAAATTGCCCGGGAATAACTGTGAATATCGTAAACATCATCTGCTATACATCAACAATGCAACTTAAACACTTTATTGGTAGTGTAGAAACATTCTCTAACGATATGTGGACGTAATTGGGATTAGATAAATAGCATACCTCACGAACACATAAAGGATAAAAGCAAAAAGAACAAAATTATTTTATGGAAGCAGATGTGTTACAAGCTATGCTTGCAAATCAAGCCTGTGAATACTTTGGTATAGAACATATAAAATCCATAAGCCATACAGCGATTAATGAAAAAATAGGAAAGGAACACAATAGAAGACGAAGAAATGTGATAAGGCCGGCATTAAACAATCAATGCAAAGGCCATTTCAATATTAAAGTATTCGTTTGACATATTTAATTGGACAAATACTGACAATCAAAACACGCATGATGAAATGGTGAATCTTACCACCTTAAGTCAACCATAAAAACGTTTACTTTGCCAACAAAAATGGTTAGAAGAAAATTATTTAATACTAGAAATTTTATGGAACGCCAAATAACATCACTCAGGTACTACTTCTGCACAGATGCTAACAGATTCTAACATACGCAAAGTCATATGCCAAGTAGATTCAAAATCACAACTGATGAGGAAGAG
>CCAG010009674.1:0-11440 GCA_001077435.1 Glossina morsitans morsitans
CCACATCAATAGGGGTTTCATTAAAGCAAATCCATCTTTGACGGCAAAGCCTAGTGCACTTGGAAAATAAAACATCTTTGACAAATAAATTAAGTTTCTCAAATTTTGACCACGTTGACCACGTTTAACTTTCCTCCAATATGAGGGCTTTCATGAAAACGATGCATACGTTTAAAAATAATGTACAATATTTGGTGCATTGTTAATCAAGTGGTGTAGGATATGTAATGCTTGGCCTACTATTGCACTCTTACTTGTGCTTACGTTGTTTTCATCTTTTATTTTACAAAGCGCCTTTCACCTTGCGGTTCCATTTTAAATTTCACATCATTCTTAAACTGTCAACAACTGCCATTGCGACGAGAAATTACTAATAAGAATTAATAGGTTTTCAGATACTTTCTTTAGTTTACTTACCTTAAGTTCGCTGATCGAACGTTAGAAATAGGCAAACACTGTCCTGATTTCCTAGATCAAATTATTCTAAACGATAAGAATCATTTTAATTTAATTATGTATGTAAACAAGCAACACTATCGCAACATTGTCACCCACAGTGGAGTGATTCTTTCAATCCAAACGAGTGAGTTTGCGCTGGCCATGTAACTGAATTATGCCTATTCGAAGATACTGTTGGCTCGGTCATTATCGATCGGGAACGGACGTGTCACCGAACGATATTAAGTGATTTTCTTTTGGATCGCAATTAAAGCTGCGAATCAGGACAAATTTTATCTTTGGCGGGCAGACTCCCCCAGCCTCGTAGCTTGTTAAACAATGGCTTTATTATGTGATTGATTCTTAAAACAACAGCTTATGCAGCTCTTGTTGAACAAGCCCAGCGTAATTACGCTCCCGTAGCAGATGCAAGTAAATTTGCAAAATGTCATTACGCAGCCAGCACTGTTACCCCCTATATGGATTCCAATTTATATTTGTCGATTGCATTGTCTATAATCTAAGCAAATTCAAATGTCTATTGATTTGTTGGCTTTGCATTCCCATTTTATCAAAGAAAATTGCTTACGAGTGCTGCTAATATGAACTCATTGAACTCATGCAGTTGAGGTGTTTAATATAAATGATTAGTGGACTATTGAACTACAAAACTCTAGAGAAAAATTCTGAAGGGAACAGAAATGCTTCAGATTAATTGGCAAAGAAATTTCTTACTAAATGTTGTTGAGTAAAAACCGCCCAATTCAATTTTAGAAAAATAACAAACATTCCAAAAAGTTAGAAAAGCTGATGGCCAGTTCTCGATGGTCTATCTGCCGATGCCGTAAAATGAAAATTCAAAAAAATTTCTTCTTAACGAATAAAAATAGAAGCGCAGTGTATGCTTAGCGAAACCATCATAAGAGAAACTGGTTTTCGTGGCTTAAGAAATTACTTGCGCGATGCTTTTAATTAATTTATTTTAAGAAAACATTTCTTTCAATATGTTTTTCTAAAAGTAATTGTTTTATTTTATGAAACACCTTTCTTCTAGATATCCAAGTATAAATGCACCTTTTTTCGAGAGAAATTACATTTCCGTTCCCAAGAACTTGTTTACCTACTTTTTCTCAAATTTTGTAAAAATATCCAACACAAAGTTAGTAATCTTTTTTTTTGTAATTTCTTTTTTATAAAATTTCATTTCATTATGTAAAAAAAACACAAAAAAAAGTCCATGGGAGTCAGCTGAAAGAAGGAGAGATTATATCTCACTTTAGCTTTGTTTTTCTAACTTCGAGAGCTTGCTGCTGTATACTGCTGACTAAAGCTTTTCTACTTCAACTGTTTTTCTGAAACTCATCACTAATTCGTTCATAAGAGCATAGGGAAAAGTAAAAGTAGGATATTTTTTTGTTTGCATCTCTTTTAGGCGAGACTCTTTTGTCGACAGCCGCTTCCATAATCACACTTGAAGAATAAAAAAAAGGCTGAAGTTTTTTGGACGCCTAGTGAAAATACCTAGAGAAATATTAAAATGAATTTATTAAACTGAAGTGAAAGCGCAATAATTGTTTGAAACAGCCTTATAAACAACAAGAAGTAAAAACATTATAGCCTGCCAAGGCCATACCTTATACCACATTGCTTAACACAATTCGTATCTTTGCAATAACCTATGAAAAACTTTATATGGAAATGGTCTCAAAAGATGAACTGACGTAGCACAGCTTTAGGAAGTGTAGTTTTTTCATGTTTCATTCTTTACCTATTCTCGTCATAAAGATTGACATTGTTGTCATATAAGAGCTTAGTTTTCATTAGAACCCCTATGCGGGCTGGACTAACAAAAGAAAAAGAAAACAAATTTTGAATATTAAATGTCATATCCTTTTGCCACACAAAAGCTTTATTTTTAGAAATCCACTTCAAGAGAAAGGTTTCAAAGAATTAAATTACATGGCTCGGATTTGACACTCTCAGTGTTTATGTCGAATTCGTATCATATATCAGGTTTTAGCAACGAATTGTTAGTAGTTTTTAGCATAAGGTACCGAAAATTAAATGGGAGTGGTCCAAAAAGTGGTCCTATTTGTACTCTTTTTAATAATGTTCCACCTGAGGTAAAAAAAAAATCAGTGCTTCACACAATCAGTTGAACACAAGAAAGCAAGACGGACAGACGGACAAGCTTAGATGAAAGATGATCCTGAATCGATCGGTATAATAAAAGGTGGGCCCATCTCAAGTCCTTTTAGGAGTTTCATTTGTGCGGACAAATTTAATACAGCCTTGTACCACAAGTGGTTTAGAGTATATTAGCAAAGAGGATTTGTTTGATGCATGTGGGAGTGAGCGAAAAGCAAAGATCAAATATGACTCAAAGACACACCGCAGCAACATTAGAAGTTGAATTTAGTTTTGGGGCGTTAGTAACTATATCCAAGAGTCAAACTTAAATATCATTTACAAATTAAACTAGAAGACCAGGTGTTCATTTATTCTCGATTGACAAGTGAAATGCATTAAGTGCTTATAAATTCCTATGTACTTCGTGAGTTTTACCTGTCAACTGATGATATATTTCACTTTTGCGCTTCACACCGTGATAGCGGATTTAAAATTTGAAGCATCAACATAACAAATTTCTTTGCTGTCCAACGTTCAGCGAGATGGCAGAAGTATTCAATGCGTAATGCACTCTTGAACCAGAATCGATCAACAATTTAATGCAATCAGAGACATTCGTGAAAACAGAGTCTAGCGTTTTGTTTTTTGAAATGCAGAAATCCATCGAAGTTAATACTCGTAAGTCTGATATATGGATGGGAACGGGAGATTACGAATTACGAAGCAAGTAAAAGTGTTTTAATATGTTTTAGGAAAACCTGAATAGCGATAGCGATATGAATGTGCAAAAATTGTTCATTTCCTGCTTACGTAAAAGAATCCTTTTTATGTGTTTTTTTGCAACGAACGAAAATCAACCCAAACGCAAAAATACTTATTCGCTTTTCTGTGGTTCATGTGAGGCAATGACAATTAGAATTATCGTTATTGTTATTATTATTGCTTCTATGACGATATACCACCGCAATAGTGCTACTAACCTAAATGTGCGTGTATATGGATGTTCTGTGAAGGATATTTGAAGCTTATAAGCGAAATGGCAAACATTGCTGACACTTTCGTAGCCGCAAACCTACACTTTCTTTGTGACAATGATGCTAACATTTCAGCATCTAGAACGTAGTTCGGTGTATTAGGTTTAAAAACAAAGGCTAAAAGAAAAAAAAAACAAGCACCAAGCTGTTACATAAAACCATTTAAACAATGAAAGGGAAGGACTTTTGCTCTATAAAAGTGAATTACATTAACATTTATATACATGGACCGAATTAAAGATTTTTCAATTTAACCAGTGAATCAATAATGATAGGAAATAATACATACGAGTAAGCATTTATTAACATAAAGATTAACGGCTGAAAAATTATAATAAAATAAAAAAAATGTTTTAAACAAGTGAAAAGAATCACATTTAAAGATTACTAAATCTATGGTATCGCATGTACGGTCGACTTTTCAACTATTGCTCGTACTGAATGGTCACCACTTATGTACATACGGAAACGGAATTTTCGTTTATACAATACACGTTTGTGCATTGTATGTTTGTTGAGCGCTGTTCAACAAATGCATAACGTGATTGTAAACCAGAAGTGATCTGAAAGGCAAGTAGTAATGTAGTAAGCCTCACGAGCTAACATTGCTATACGCATAGCTATACGCAATGACGGACGAATGTCATGTAGAGTAGCGAGCTTGTGTTGTCTTTTTCGATATTTCGGTCGTTTTTTGATCCACGAACGGTTCAAATCGATGAATTGTTCTGGTTAGTGTTCGGTGAAAAACGTTTTACCAAACTGTAACAGCCAATAATGGACAAACTCTCCTAATTCCACCAGACATAGTACGTCGAATTCTTGCTAAAGGGTTCCAGTCTGGCAGCCGATGTGCTTGGTACGCCTGCTATCTATCTATTATTTTTTTCGCCTGGAATCTTTAAAGTAAATCCGCTCTTCATCTCCAGTTAGAATACGAAAATCAACATTTTCGTTGTTAGGAAAATTATTTGTTTATTGCGCTATGCATTGGTATTACGATTAATTATTGTTTGCAGATATGCAAAGTGTAGAAAAATCCAACCAACTTAAAACAGTTATATCATCTACATGTGAGTTCGCTGCGGTCTCTGGGACAAATTCCGGCTTCATATTTACGCATCTTTTGGCTAATGATCATCTATTCGGCATAGACTTGTAAAATTTCATATTATTCTTCTTCGCATTGCTGACTGTTGGCCATTACTTTCAATTGCAATTTCGTAAAATCAAAGGATTAAAAAAATTTGAAGTTTAAAGAGACTTTAATAATGGTAATTAAATAGATGGATCGATGCATTTGTTGTTGTCATTTCCTTTGAACAAACCGACCGAAACTATTATAATAAAAATTCATAATTTATTATAAATAATTTAACATACAAACACAAAGTAATTAATGTTTAATTGCTAGAAACAATCTTTTGCTATATGTGCTGTCTGTAAAGGTTTTTTCGTATGCGAATTGAAAATGCATTCTCACTAATTAATTAAATCCGATTGTTTACCAGACTTTAAAAAACAAATCTACATTAATTATAATAATAACAGTAAAAAACAGGAAGATTACTGTTTAAGACGAATTTCATGTGCTTATTACAAAGAGCCTGAATGAAATGAACCTATAGTTAAGAGAATAATTATTTAATAAATGACTTTTAAACACAATATACAACAACTGTTGTGCTGAAAAGCTATCAGCGATAGACTCTTCCGTAAACAATGATTCGTTAAACACAAGCAAAACTTGAATGGCCGCGATGTAAAGTGAAATGAAATCGTAACACGTGCAAAGTGAACAACGGACACTAGCAATAATTTATTTGGAATGCCTTCATAGGATTCATAGCAGTGTTCTGGATAAGAAAAACGAAATACCTAACCTTCCGTTATTTCTCTGAATACTTAGTTTCATTATCTGCCCGCTTGTGACCGGTATTCTCAGTCTTGAAAATTTATGCTAATTTTTCGCCGGATTGAGACTAAACTAAATACACTGGAAGGAGCTAGAATCAGAAATGAAATCAAAGTAACTAAAATTTTTATTAGTTTTAGATTTAGATTTAAGTGAGGAACTCATGTCTAATGATTACCAAATATTAAAAATTGGATTGAATCAAAAAACTGAACACACAAGAACCATCTTGAATACTCATTACTAGGCTGACCAGGTGGAATATTATCCCAAATGAATAAATGAAGCTTTTTTTGCTCATCACATGGTTTATCAAGATCTCTAACAGGCAGCAGGGTCTCTATCAAGCCGATAGGGTAGAAATTCAACTATGGCGGCCTATCCCTTCCCCCGTTTTGTTTGCTTTATATTGTTTAGTGGTTCGCAACAGGAAGCCTTAAACCGGTTGTATTTATCAGCAGCACGGTATTGGGCTTCACTAAATAAATGTGAGTGCCTCTCTATGCGTCTGTCCCTCTAATGTCTGTTCCGAGAGCTCTTCTGGATTCAGTTTGAATTACCATTCAACACATATGTGTAAAAGAAATTTGTGTATACATAACAACTTATACACATCTAGCTGGGGTACATAGAAATTCAATGCAAAACTAACACTACTTCAGCAGTTGAAGCGATTCAAAACAATAGAAAGTTCTGCGGTGGTAAAAATTCAACGCAAAGACTTGACCAAGAGTCTTTTGGCCGATGTAATTGATGTTTAATACTTGGCCAACTTTTTTAAACGACGGAAACTCTATTACAAAGCTTTTGTTTATCTTTCCAAATTTGACATCTGATGTTGACAACGACCAACTGGAGTAGAAGTGTGCATTACGTAATACATGGAATTATCGAATGTTATACTTATTTTTTAAAGTTAATATATCTTCTGAATTGTGCATATAATTATAGAAAATCATTTATAATTTGCTATAATTTACACTTGTCATAGTTATATGTAAATTTGACGGCAAAAAAAAAAAAAAAAATCTACACAGAAAACATAAAAATGCGATAATAATTGTAATTTATGATGTGGTAAATTAAAACAATGCGATAATCACTAATGTTTATACGTAACGTATACGTATAAATATGTACACGTGTACGAACTATCACTAATTATCAATACTCGTCCTTAAAATTCATTAGGCAGTTATGCGAAATGAATGTGAAAAACAAATAAAGTTCATCATTAAAGCAAATAAGAAATTTATACTAACCTTAAGGCGAATCTTTGATACCCAACATCGGTATATATATGGAGGTTTCTCACTTTTCTCCTCTTTCTTTAGAATTTTCACCGACCTGCTATTCGATCTCTAGCGTCAAACCTATACCTAACTGCAATAGTGGCCGCAAGATCAACACTATGTATATAGTCTTTCTCCAATAAGCGATATAAAGAGTTTTGTTTGCGTTTTGTTTGCATAGAGATTTACTTTTTACCCGCGTATTTCTCCATCTTCTATCCACTTGAACCGTTAGTTTATAGAAATTATTTATTTATACATTTCCACAACATTTACACAAGACTTATACATGTATGTGAACGTGTATTTATTTGTATAAGTGTATGTATATACACACATAGAAAGATGTATATCGATCTATATATGTATGTATATGTATGTATATGTTTTAGTGCAAAGTTTCCTTTTCTCTCGGAAAGCAAAGCTAAAGTTACTGCATTATTTTAAACATTAGCAAGTGTGCAGCAGCAGATCTGTTAAAACTTTTCTTGTGTGCGCCTCTCTCTCTGCTATACACAGCAGTGTAATTTTATTTCAATAACTTTGCTATTATAAATCATGGCAAAAAGTCTATTTCCGAAGATGTCAATAAGTTTTCATATATATAACATACAAAACGAACAATAAAAAAAAAAAAGAAATGCTTTTTTCCCGTAATTCAAAGCATGTATATCTGTCCGTTTCCTTTCTTTAGCTGCTGACTTTTCTATTTGAAGAAATTTCTTTTAATAATATTTACACAATTTTTTCAATATCAAGCAGGACTGTCATCGAGAGAGTTTTTGTAACTTTAAATCTTCGAAGCCCCCTTTTTTTGGGATTGTGATCAGACGTAAACTTTTCCTCAGCAAATTCCTTTTGTTATAGGAATATTGCGAAAGTTCTCTAATGTGGCTCAGATTTTATGGTTTATTTACATTCTTGATAAACACAGTCCGCCCAACTAAAATTACTAAAATTTAATAGAAAATAAATGTTAATAGTGGACTTTTAAATACATCATAACTATACCACGTAGATTTTATATTGGAAAAGTAAAAATCTACAAGTTAATGGAATGACTTAAAATCAATGAAAAAAGATGATGAAAAATATATACAGCTATTACTGTTCGCTGCACGTTCTCATCTAAAGTAACTGCTGTGCGCCCGATAACGCACGAGCTAAATACGAAGCGATAACTGGCGCCGACAAGGAGCAGCTCAATTCCCAACAGTTAGGCGATCTCAACCGCCTCGAAGTGCCAGGATGAAAAAATGGATAAGAGCTGTTTCCTCTCCCCCATATAAACCAAAACTCCTTTAAAACATAATTACTCAAGGCACCGTGACTTTTAAACTGGCACAGGAAAGTGTTAGTGCTCCGTAGACCTTCTGCAAACAGTATAACTAAGAGCGACCTCTCTTTAAGAATAGTTGGCATCATTCTAGTTTGTGTTGTACTTAGTTTTGAGTCATTTGTTTTTAAAAAAATTACCGCCGTTTACTGCAAACCAAATAGATCCAAAATAATTAATCTCGAACAGGTCGCGAAAGCAGTAAAATAGTTGAAAAATTTCATTCTCCACAAGCGTATGGGTTGACTGAAGAAAACTTCTTTTCCCAAGTTAGCTCTGATTTGCGTATCAAATTTCTGTATTAGGAATATGGTAAAAGTTCTTACTTGATGGAGAATTTTAAAGCGCTTTGATAAAATTTGCTCCAAGTCTTCGCTAGATATCTTCTATGGATCCCAACTTCTCGATTTTGGCCATTGTAGACAAGATTGCGTTGCGAATTTTCTAACTCCAGTTGTGACCATTGATAACTAAGAGTATATAGGAGACAAGTTCTGGTTTTTTCTCTCAGTGTTTGCGATCAAGGACGTTCCAACAAGAGATTATAGTTAAGTAGACGGATAGAAGAATGGACGACAAAGAAACCGATTCACTCCTTTATGAAAAGTATAAATGTAATAAACGTACTTTGGACGGGTAGGTCACATCTTTCTTTGGGGAGCATAAACACAGTAAGTAGAGGAAGTTAGCTTTCAGGCTCGTCAACAATCAAATAATTGAAATTATGTAGACATGTTTAATTAAACCAACAAAGATAAAAGATCGAATCCACATAATCTAATGAAATACTTATAGGTAGCATGTTCCATCGGTAACAGCTTAACTTGGTTTAAACTTCTTTACAAATAGACACTTTTGTTCGTTCATATTGTGCGCGAGACATAAGTCGTAGATTATTACGTTAAGAACTTTATCACATAACATGCGATGCGTCGTGCGTACGTGCTTTGTCGCAATTGGAAACAAGTGAGTTTTAAATTTAGCTGACTGCATTTTTTGCCATCTGCCGTGTACAGTGCCATTGACTATCGCCCGTCTGTCATAAGGTAAATCTTGGAGACATGAGTATGGTTTATCTCGTTTATTTTAGATTGCAAAACAAGTAAGAACACTGTAGTAGACCACAGCATACCGTTAATTGCCCTGCATCACCCTACGACAGGCCTTGTATAGGAAGTGGTCGAAAAAGTGTCTCATTCCAAACATTTTCAATAGCTTTCCTCATTGAATCCAGTCATTGTGACAAATTTTATCAAGACTTGCGAGTTGTGCAGGGAATGCAGAGAAAACAAAACGGACAGACCGATCGAAAAGACGAGATTACTTCAGAATGCAGTTCTGAGGTGAGCCTATTCCAACCATTTCTGGGTGTTGCACAAAGTCGTACAAACTAATTATGCCCTTGTATCACAAGTGGTGGTGTCTTCTAAACTTCCTTCCTTTTTGCGCAATAACAGGGCATGTCTTGAGAAAACTAATCTCGACCCAGGCTAAACATGCCTCCTATGTTCTTCTTTGTTTTCAGATACGACATATTAAAAGCACGATAGCAATAATTACTGCACACTTACTACATGTGTTGCGTAAGCTGGGATGCTCTAGATTTTCGAGTTTTTGAAACATTTGTAACGCTTTTCAATTAGTTATGCTGAGCACTTCCTCGATAGGGATTGGAATCGTAGCATATAAAGTTGCATTATTTCATGCAAAGAGAAATTTCATCAACAAGAGGTAATGAATAGCCAAACAGCCTGGGCGAAGTGTTTGTTTTTCAAATTAATATAACTATAATAGCATTGCACAAATTCAATCATACACAACCGTATGAAATATTTTTCTGTCTCTGGTATTTGCTGCTCTACCGTTCCAGGGCGAAATGATTGATGAATTGCGAAGGATGCATATGCTCGTAAAAATGTGCGCACATAGAGGCAAACACTCTCATATCATTTACCTGTGATTTATGAATTTTGAAAATATTCACATTGTCGATGTGAAGCATATTATTGCTTATTTATTGTGGAGCAAAGCTTTTTGAGTATATTTCACAAGCCGAGACTGAGCCTATTCTTATATCCATCGTAAAAATGTGTACGTATGTGTATGTACTATGATTTATTGAAGCGCAAAAAAAAAAAAAAAAAAAAAACCTCAACTTTTAGGTTTGCCTTCTTTTTCCACGAATTTAATATTCGCCGAATTGCCTTACGTTCAAGTTGTCAGCATAAATCAGTTGTAATTGCTGACATAATCACTTAAATAATAATTCATGTAAACGAATTTAATTAACACCGACAATCATCATCATTTATCTTTTAATTGTATACAACGGCAAATTGTTCCTTGCGTATGCCTGTGTGTGTGTGTGTGTTTTTCGTGGCCTTTTGAACATAATGCATATTTAACACATCTTAAAGTATAACTTAACATATGCCAAAAAAGAAGCGGAAAATGAATGGTAAATATGGTTATGAAAAGCGCACATATCCGCATATATGTGTGCGTATGTGTGTGTATATATGTAGTTATATGCTTGCATATGTATGCGTATTTTTATATACCGAAGTTGCACATATTTTTACATTCTCATAAATATGCGGATACACCCATCCATACATAGTATACATCAATATTTGTGTTCGCATGTCTGCTTTTAATTGCTCTGTTTATCGATGTGAAGCGCAGGTGAGCAATATAAGATCAGCTTATGTCATTAGGTGAATTACAGGTGTAGTTATGGTTGATGGTTATGGTTTATTAATATCTTAATTAGAGTCTTTTCTGCTTTTTGAAGTGGTGTGAAATGCCAAATTACAAACTATTTGTGATTGAAGTCAAAGCAGCAGAATATCTTTTTGCATATTGTAATAAGACCGTGATGAGTGCTTTAATATCTCGAAATAAATACAAAACTGAAAAAAACCACGCTTTCCTTCAACGTCGCCGCAATTAAAAGCGAAAAGAAAACTTTTAATTATAAATCGAAAATTCCATTTGCCAGAGCTTCAGTTATTTATTATGTATAAGTAATTTAAAGAGAATTGTTTTATAAATATTGGGTAATACTAAGGAAACCTTAATTTATTTTACTCAAAAAAAAAGCCATCAGGGAATATTTGATTACCTGCAGACCTAATGCTATCATTTGTTCCTCGTTCGTGAAAGCATTTGATAATATAGCGACATTTATTTTGTGGTTCCGAAAGGAACTGTAAATGAAACACTTCTCTGATGAAGAGATGTTTTAGTGGAACCTATTCATTATATTTGGAATAAAAATCATCCATAGTTAGTA
>CCAG010009677.1:0-27113 GCA_001077435.1 Glossina morsitans morsitans
GAAGACAGTGTGTTTTCCAACGATAATTGTTGGAAAACGTGAGCCCGAGAATATGGAGCGACTGCACGTTTAATACTGCTAAGTCGTTAATATGCATCAGTAGATTTCCTGCATCACACATCTGTTTTCGACAAATGTGCATTTTTTTCGATTTTTGTATAGAGATTTTAGCTGCTGACGAGTTTGCCCATGTGGAGATCTCTCGTCCAATAGATTCGAAGACATTGATTGCCATTGTGTTATCTTTTGCTTTTGTAAAAACGTATACGTCGTCCGCGTGGAGACAGTGTTCGATGCTCGGTACACGGCAAAGAATTTTGCTAATTTCGTTGAAAGCAATCTGGAACAGCGTGACAGACAGGGGAGATCCTTGCGGAATGCCATTCATTAACGGAAACGAATCAGAGAGATGGTTGTTAATTCTAACTTTAAACCGCCGATGCGACATGAATGATTTGATGTAATTGAAGAATTTGGGTCCAACATTCCATGATTTCAAGAGTCTTAAAATAACATGACGACCAACTCTGTCAAATGCTTTTTCGAAATCAATTGAGGGAATTGTTACATGATTGCGTTCGGAAATTGCTTTGCTCGTAAAATAATCAATATGTAAAAGTGCGTCAATGCACCCTCTACCCTGCTTGAAACCAACTTGTTGCTTTGTAATCAGGTTCTTGGACTCAAGAAACCAGGACAATCTAGATGCCATAATCTTCCCTAACACTTTTGAGAGACAAGATAGAAGAGAAATTGGGCGATAATCCGATGCGGTGGAGACATTTTTTGACTTTGGAATTGGAACAACTGCTGCCAGTTTCCACGTGTAGGGTATATGGCCAGTCAAAAATACCGTATTGTATAGATCCAGTAATTTCTTTTTACTTGAATTAGAAAGAGCACTGATCATTTGGTATGAGATACGATCTAGACCAGGTGTCCTCCCTTTTGATTTGGAGAGGCAACTTTCAAGTTCTAAGGAAGATATACAGTTTTCATGGCACATCTGTCAATAGCATTTGAAAGAAAAATTGGAGTCCTTTTATTTTCGATGAAAGCACTGGAAAAGTTGCTGTCAGAGGAGTATTCGGACCGCACCTTTTCAAAGTAATTAGAAATCTCATCTGCGTCAGTTAAAGTTCCATTGGGAGTGCAGATGGCAGAGATTTCGTTCAGATTTGAAGTCCCAATAAGTCTGTTGACTTTGTTCCAGACAACTTTCATTGATGTATTTCTGTGAATCCTTCTCCAAGAACGTTCGAAACAAAGTGCCTTTGATTTTCGTAATTCCTTCCTGAATATAGCATTGGCCTTTTTATATAACAACAAATGATCATGATCCTGACGTCTCTTAAAGTGGTGCCATAGATCCATTTTATTTTTCCTCAATAAAGAAAGCATGTTGTTCCACCAAGGAAGTCTAGCTCGATTAAAAAAGTTGTTCGATTGGGGAATAGAGAGATGAGCAGCAGTGCGAATCGCGTTAGACATAGTAGCAGCGTCATGGTTGCAGTTCCCGTTAAAAGGCTTTGAATTCAAATATGACTCGGCCTGTTCGGAGTAATTGATCCAATCCGCTTTATCTAGGAGGAATTTGGGCTGTTTTGCTGGAGTAACGGAAGATTTTGAAAGTTTAAGTTCTATTATGATTGGAAAGTGATCACTATTATGTAGATCATCAGAAATAGACCAGGAAACCAAAGAAAGAAGTGGGGGAGAGCAACATGTTAAGTCAATATGTGAAAAGGTGTGATGAGTTGAAAAGTGCGTTGGTTTTCCATCATTTAAAATGCAGAGGTTGCTTTGAATGAGGGCCTTTTCTAAAACAGTACCACGAGTGTTGTTCACTGTTGAGCCCCAGATGGTATTCCAGCTGTTAAAGTCACCGCATACAATTAATGTGGTGGAAAGTACGGAGAATAAATTGTAGAGTTCTTGCTGAGAAAACGATTGCGAAGGTGGGAGATAGAGCGAAAGAACGGTAAATTTTATGTTTAAGATTATTTGTATCGCTACGGCTTGTATGTTTGAGCTAAAATTAATGCGTTTGTGAGGTATGTTTGATTTTATAAAAACACCAACTCGTTGTTTGGAATATGAATTTTGATCAGCGTTCGTGAAGTATCCAGTATATGATTTCGGTGGAATAGGATTAAAAGAGCTTCTACAATGGGTCTCTTGAAGGGATATAAAAGTTGGATTTAAATCATTTATAAGTGAACGGAGTTCATCAAAATTATTAATAAGTCCTTTAATGTTCCATTGTAGAATTTTAAAAAATTTATTTAATTGTAGTGACATGGCAAGGGAGTGGTAGGTGGGTTAAGTTTCCATGTCATCGTCTCCGTCGGGAAGGTCGCAATTTTGCGGGAATATTTTATTCTTACCAGCAGAATGATCAGCATTTAGGAGGTTGCGTAAATTTGAAGTGCAACGAGTGGGCACACGTGAATAATTTGAATTTGATGGAAGATTAGATTCATTATAACTTGTAATTTGTTAATTAGAGTTGAGAGCTGGTGGTTCTGGAGAATTTAGTTTGTTGGATTTCGGGGTACGCATTGTTGTTTTAGTTTTCTCAATACTTGCTGTTGTTTTGATTTTTTCAACATTATTTTTGGTGAGTGGTGAATCTGGTTTCGCAATATGGTTTTTGGCTGATGGTGGAACAGGTTTGTTATTAGAAGGAATTGGGGGCAAAGGGCCATTCGGCTGGACTAGCGAGGCAACAGCAGCGTAGGTGTTATTTTTGGTAAATTTTTGGGTTCCAGATGGATTAATCTCCCGGTATTTGCGTCGTGCTTCGCCCTTGCTGCAGTAATTTTCTGTTTTTGTTTTTGGTATTTCACGCATTTGTACGAAACGTGGGCATTGTTTATCTGAAGCCGAGTGTTGTTCGTTACAATTTATGCAAAAGCTACGTGAACAGCTTTCAGCATGTGGAGGGAGACTGCAATCAGCGCATGGAGAAGCACTGGTGCACCTTTTTGCCGTATGTCCCAGGCGTTGACAATTTTTGCATCTGATTGGGTTTGGAATGCATAGTTCTACTTTACACTTGTACCACGCCACATCAACTGTTCGCGGTAACCGATAGCGATCAAATGTCAAAATAATCCTTCCCGTTGCAGAGCGAGTTTTTCCGTCGTCGTTTAGTTTGGTGAATTTATAGACTTCAGTCACTCCTTGATTGCACATTTCGCGAACAATTTCCTCTTCTGGCACATACTTTAAGCACGGGGCATAAATTACCCCTCTAACCGAGTTTAGCTTTTCTTGTAATTTAGCGGACGTAGCACATAAATTAGCCAATGATTTCGACTTTAAGAGTTTATCGGTTGCGCGCGGGTTCCCAGCGAGGACCAGTAAATTCCCATCGCGTAGAATGGAGATAGAGTCTATGTGTGTTGTGATGCTATCTAGGGCTTTTTTTATTGCAAAAGGGCTGATTTGGGAAATTGTTACACTAGCATCACTTGAAGAAATAACTATATATTTTTTGTCAATAGGAGTGATGTCACTGATTGGCAACACCGGAAAGTCCGAATTTTTATTGTTTTTTCTTTGGGAGGATGTGTCAGATAATAGATGAAATCTATTCGAGTTTTTATCTGGCGGCCCCGGGGCCATTGTGCCTTATGGTTGTCTATTATTTAGTTATTTGTGAAATAACCACTCACTTGAAAAGGTTGGGAACTGCTGAGGATAATGTCATTTGTTTTCAATTTATTATTTTGTTTTTCTTTTTTGTATTTTTTTTTTTTTTTTGATTTTTTTCCCTTTTATTACTACACTTAAAGGAAACACGAACGGAATCCGCGATACTCAGTTTTAGCAAAAAATCACTGAAAAGACTCGAGCTAAATGCACAAAAGCACCAAAACAATTAAAAAATTGAAGACGTAAAGAAAACACGCACTACTCAGAACACAAGTCGATTCGTATATGCGCTTTATTTCTACTAGTGCTAGATGCTTGATTACTTGATACTAAATTGTAAAAATAAAGACATTGATTTCAGCTTATCGAAAGAATATGTTTGTTTGATCGATTATGATTGCGCGGATTGTAAAACGACTAAGCACTGCACGTAACTTGGTGCCGATGTTGTTCTATGTTTTTGATTATAGGCCCTGGTCACTCCTTTATTGAGGAAAACGACATCCCCAATCAGACCTATGCTGCAGTCGCTGATGAACAGCATATTGCAACGATCAGGAACCGTAATTTTATTGAATTAATGATAGTCTGCACAACATCGTCTTTCCTGTTTTCTTTGTGAATGAGGCGGATATGCGGATCTATGCATGATGTCAATTTTAGAATGTTCGTAATTTTAGTAGTTGATGGCGGCAGTTGTTCCGCAATGCAATTAGACATCTTCCTCATATGCAGGGATTTGAAAACAATATTGCAGAATGCATAAGTGGCTCCGGTTACCAGTTGTGTGTGTGAATAAAAGGTACCAGCATTTTCTTTCCTCAGGATCAGAAAATCTTCATGCTGATTTTTTTCATTTCGTATGCATATCACATCTAATGTTGTTCAAATTGCAAACGGGGTGATTAGGTTTGGGCTCATCCAGTTCGAACCGAAAATTGTTTTCCCCTATAAGCAAAGTGTAGGATTTGATTCTTAGAATTCAGGCTTCTTGATAGAAGTTACACAATCCATTTATGTTGCTGAAAGGACAATGTCTCACAAAAGAGTTTTTTCATGTCCTCCTGAGATTTCTTTAGTGAAATTCTTTTGCATATGTTCAAGCGCGAAATCTGTGCTTTAGAAAATTTTACGTTTATCAGATATGAAACACGGATTTTCTGGGAAAATCATGTTAATTAAAGTAGTTAACACTTACTTATTCAAAGCATTCTCCGTGGTTACTTCCAGATTTTTTCTGTTCTTAGGACAATTTATGGATACCACACTTTCACTTTCACACTAACCATTTATCGAGCCATTTTTTCAACTTTTCGTACGAACCAAAGCGCTTTTCAGCAATTGTTTGACTCATCAATGCAAACGATGGGTGACTAGGAGAGGCCAACTGTCAAGCAAGCCACATAGGTGCTTCCCGGTTGAGAGCTTTCAACGTGGCGCCCTAGTTTTCACATAGGTGATACAGCATTGCCATGACGTTCACAACCCATAACCATCTCTCTTCTCCCACAGCTGAAGCATCATCTTGCTGTCAAAGCAGTTCGGTCTTGCGGGCAATGTAAACGGTCCTCCTTAATCTGCCCATTATCCTTTGCGCTTACGATACTCAAAAGAAATATGTTTTTCATCCCCAATAGTAACAGAACTTTCCTTTGTATTTGCTTTCTTCTGAATTATATTCTACCAAATGTATTAACACATTCAACCTTGGGTTATGGCCATGTTGCTTATGTCTTTCTGACTATACACGCTTTGATTGTATGCTGCGAGACCATTTATTGCCGTACACTTTATCTGTAAATTTATTTTGCGATTACAATTTGTTTGTTCTGGTGTTCATTTCATTTCTTTAATTATTACCCAGCACTTTTGATTAAATAAATTATTTCTTGCATGTCCTCAGTACAAAGATGTGTTAAATTAAACAGTTAACAAAAACAATCCAACCTTTAACATGCCGACACTGTCATCTCTTATATGGTTGCCAACCTCCTCGATTCCTTCAGCACGAATTTTTTAATATGTTTTTGTAGTGTATTGATTTCCTCTCCGACGAATGCTGCAATCTTAAATTAGTCTGTTATGTAAATTATATGAATAATAAGGTTTTTGTATGAGACAAAAGCGGTATTTTTTATTTTATATTTATTTACTAAATATAATTAACTAATCTATACAATCAATATACATAAATGGAAATGTAGTTCAATGGATGTAAATTCGAAAGATAAAGTAAAAAAGGTTAAAAGAAAACAAATAAACTGACAGACAATGTTATAAAAAGAGAGGAGGTTCTTTTCTAACCTTAATACTATCAGTAATATATGCAATTAAACTCATAACTGTCTACACGTACACAACTAACAACCAATAACTTAGTACGTAGTTCAAAATTTTCTTTTAAAGGAATTTACCGTTTTAGAAAATGAAATGTGCGTATAAAAGTCGTTGAAATTTTTACAAGTTACGCGAAATGGCGAAAACAGCTGAAAAATTATGCGTCGTGAAGAGAACCTGATTGCAACGTAGGGCTTGGAAAAGCAGGATAGGGCTTATAATTGACTGAGCAAAAATGGGAAACTAATGTCTCGCTTTATCAGGTTAAACACAAAAGTCATTCTTAACATGTGCCTACTTTTCTCAACCGTATTCTTTTCTCAATTAATTCTAAGCAATTTTCAAAGAGCGGGATAGGCTGTAGTCCGCAAAAGATAAAAAGGAGGAGCTATTTTTTAAGTTATTCTATACTAGCTGACAAGAATAGTTTGGAGTGCAGACAATTGACGCATACTCCAAACTACGTCCTACAAGCGCAATACGATCACTTTGTTATTTAGGGGTCATGAAAACCCTTCGAACACCTTTTTATGAAACCCAACCAACATTTTGCTTTAGTTACAGATGATTGAATAAAGAGATTAAAGTTCATGTTTTGGTCGAATGAAATACCAAGACGAAAGTGCTATCCCACATTCCCGATGGAATTGAGAAATTTATACATTACTCTTTGTATGCGATTAGATAAATACGACGCACACCATTTGCTGATAGTTTCAAAGTAAGAAAGTCATGACTAACTGTATCAAAACCCTTACTAAATTCTGTGAAAATAACATCAATTTGATTACATTCGTAAAAACCTTTTAAAATATAATAAGGAAGTTCTAGCAGATATGTTACGGTAGATTTTTCGCAGCAAAACGCGTGCTGACATGAGGAAGCTACCGAGTCGACAGAAGGGATCAAACGACTAGTAATAAGCGACTCAAATAATTTTGATATGACTAAGCTTAGCAACGCCCCTGTAATTATTGATGAATTGCCTGCTACCATTTTATAAAGGGCTAGTAAAAAGCCCATTTTTAATAAGTGAGGAAATACACTAGTGGAAACCGATACAGTGGATATGTTTGCTAGTGCCTTACAAAGGACATTAGCGATGTTAATAAGAATGCAAGACGCAATACCATCGATACCAGGCCTAATATTTTAAGTTCTGCTGGCAATAACTTCTTCTTCGGTATATTGATCGTATTAAAATACTCACAGAAGGAAATTTCATGAAATATGTATACTTTTGACCAACATCAAATTTTGAACTGATGAAAGCATATCCATGCGCCAGTCAGTCTAGCTGTTAAGCTTAAAAAAATGTTGAGAGTTGTTACGGTCAGGTCGGTGTTAAAAATGGTCTGAACCGGTCCAGGGACAAGCTTGCGGTACTAGCCAAAGGCGATACAATTTTCTCCTTGCACTATTAAAAGCTTATGATCGGCATAGCGTTCTTTGCCCAGAAAGTTTTTGACTATGTGATTTTAGATTACAGCGTGTTTGTGTTATACAAAAGCCATTCAAGAACAATGTATTTCGACATTTTGAATCAGCCTGCAACTCACAAGTAAAGGTTCTTCTTTAGAAATTTTCACATATTCCTGGAAACGGCATGTGGAATGTAATAGATATTGTCTACACGGGCTTTAATAAATTTCTCTACAGAATTAGCCACAGATTATAACTCCAAAAAGTATGTCACCCAGGCTTTACCTTTTATTTTGTTTTTTGGCTATTTTGACATTTTCCTAGTGGGTCTTCAAACATACTTTTCAAATCGTCCCAAACTGAGCGATTTCTCTTTGCATTGAAGTTTCTTCAACATTGTAGTCTGAGTAATCCTGTATTTTAATGCGTGTCGAGGATATGAAACTGCTTTCCTTCTTTAACTTAGAATCAGGCTCACGTTTTCTCCAATCCATTGTAAGTAATCTGTTCACACCTTGTTCGTTCAATTCTATGACATTAAGTAAGCAAATATATAAGCAGCTCTCTTTTTCTTAACGGGATTCGTCATAAATTAGTTCTGTCCTAATAAATTGAAGAAGTTTGATTCCCTCTTTCTGTTTCAATTTATTGCATAATTTTTCCTAGATAAAGCCGCATTTATGGTACTTTTTATTGAGTGTTCATGCAGAGAGAGAGTACATTACTTGTCCTCCTCCTTTCATACCATATGTTGAATCAATGGAATCCTTGTAGAAACAATATATTCTTTTGCATGCTTTGAAGAATCTCGTTTAAGACCCAAAGGTTTCATTGCCGTGTAAGAAAGTGGATTATTACTTAAAACTTGATCTTCCCTAGAAGAACATCAATATTTCCCCTTTAGTAACAATACATGCAGCATTCAGCTGTCTCCATTATACTCGTTTGTTATTTAAACTAATATTTATTATTTCCAATAATAAACTAAACGACGTAGATATGGCCAATTGCGGAGTTTTGACATGCTTGCATCAGTCCCAGCTGTGAGTATGTGAAAAATTCGTGTGCCTAGATGTATACATATTCCCTTTTTTGTTTTTGTTCTCCTTTATTTATATATAGTATACTTCTTTATTTTCTTTTATTTTTATGTTTTAAAAAACTCTCATTTTATTTAACCTTTAATTTCAGGATCACATTTTCAGGATTTAATATTAAATTATATTCCCCATTGCTTAATTCAGTCGAATTTTTTTTAAAGCTGAATACCATTATAGTTGAATACATAAATTAGTCTAAAAAGTAGTTAAAGATGAATAAGGGATTACACATAACGATCGTTGCCCAAACACAGAGTCCTAAAATACATGGATAGTTATTATCGTCTTATTTTGATTAAATATTTATATATCTATAATATATATCTATCTACATATTCGCTTTAATTACAAAACTATTGCTTCATTCTTTCAATGCCAAGTAAAATTTTTTTCTTGAGTGAACGCAATTATTAATTTGACATCAAAAAATTAAATAAACATTTTCAGTTTCTAATATTTATTTCCTAACATATTGTCCGTAGAATGATACATACGTTAAAGATATTTTGTCGATGTAACAACGTTTTCCTCAATGCCTTGGTATAGCGTCTTAACAAATAAAAAAACACAAACGATAATTCAAATACACCTGGGAAATAATAAATTGTTAGTTTATTATAGTTTCAGATATTATTACACTTATTATAAAAATGTCCACGGTTCGTCACTGTCATAGTTCACCTGTATCCTAGACTTAGAGGTTCGAGTATAACAAGATGAGATTTAATTTCACTCAACCGTCTATTTAAACCGGTAGTCGACTTAAGTAGAAAATCTTTCTGCAACTAAATTTGAAAATGCTGCAAATAATTGGGTTATAACAGGCGGTGGAGCTGGTAGAGTTCGACATTGCAAAAAACCAGACATCGAGCTCTGCAAAATACAATAAATACCGCACCTAGGTAAGACTTGACCATCTGAATCTTCACTACTGACAGCTTGCTAATGGAATTTATTAAGTTTTAATAAACCAAGATTTGTGGTTGTCATAACATTGTCACGATGCCACCACTAAAAGATTATTCTGCTCTGTTATACTTGGATTTCATTAGCATTCTATTGCGCGGACATTTACTGAGTTGCCGCCAGAGGTGCTTAATCCTGGAGAGCTTTGGTCTTTTCTGTAAAAAGGCTAATAGGACTACGTAATATGCACATCCTACTGTTTTTTGGATTATCCAGAAAGGGCAACAAGATTGTACCTATTACGATCTCTGTGTCAAATGGGCTGGTTTAACTATAAGCTAAAAATAAACATGCAGTGGAAAGGTGTCAAATCCATTATTGCATCGTCTTTTGCAAAATTGTTTAAATGAGCCGTTGCAATTTGGAAGCGAATCTGGTGCTTTGTTTTCAGAAAGCGAGATGGTAAGGAGGAACAAAATCATAAACATTTAAAGTTGATGAACGCAACGATCCATTCCAATATAATGGCATCATATGTGAAGGTAAAGGAACTTCTTCCACATGTCGTGAATGATTTGTAGACATACTTTCAAACTCAAAAAACGACGTGCACATTTCGCATGAACCCTTCGTAAGTGACCCAAGAATAAAAACATAAGGAATTATGTTTCCACATTCACAAAGTGCATTTTTCTTGAAAACCAAATTAGTGCAATAGAGATATTGAATTCTCTGAGAAATTACATAGATACATAACTTTTGAACTTTTACGTCACTTTGGTTTCCTTTCACGAATAATAACAACTAGCTAACCATTGATGAAAAAAGCTATTTTCTTAGTGAAAAACAATAAATGGAACAATTCCTTTCGTCAAAAAGAAAAAGACCAAATAAAAAATTTCTTCAATAAACCACGTTCTGCAACCTGTATGGAACATAATTTGAATATTTAGCAGAAATACTTTAAAGTTGGACGCGAGGGATTTTCTAAAAATTATTGGCTAACCATTCAGGGTCGAATCATGAAGATCTCGTAAGGCTGATAAACTTTCTTAAAGATTTTCGACTATGATGGACATAGTTAATAAATATATTAAGGAGTGAAAAATCAAAAACCATAAAATCAATTAAATATTTAACTGCAATGCGCTATGTAACTAACACAACGCGTAAGTAGGCGTTAAACAAAAACTCGCTGCGGTTGGTTAATACCTTAGAATGAAACAGGTTAGGGTGGTTTACAAATTATATCTTTTTTTATTAAACCCAACGTATAACACAACAAAGCCATAGCACAAAGGGTGGTTTTGATTTTTCAATGAAAATTTTTACAATAAAAAAACGTATAGATAGCAAATCAGAACCATAAACGTTAGCCATTGGTGAAATTTGACAAAGTTAGTAAATGCTCATATGTCCGTCCATACACTTAAAAATAAAAGGTGTGACATGCGTACACAAATTAAGACGAAATCAGTTTATATGCGTTTAAATTTAAAAATATTTCAGGGAAATAATTTGATAAAGTTTACATCAAACCGCATCTCATGCAACTGCATTGATGGTTTTTTGGAAGAGCAGTAAATAGAAAAGGTGCCAATGGAAAAGAAAGTACAAAATATGTGATTCCATTTGTATTTCTTTAAAGTAGCAAAATAATATTGCATGCAATTCAAAGTGGCGTTAACATATAAGGCTTATTTTATTAAACTGAGAATTCAAAGAAAGCGCAGTGTTACATTTTCAGTTTAATTGTCTGTCATTTTCAAAGGCGAAGTTAAATTACTGTTCATTGAAAACCAAAACATTTCAAAATCTATTTTATCTCTCAACATTGTGGGGAAAGAAACAGTTTACGTTTAGATGATTTAGATGAAAATCGGAAAAATATTGCTAGAAACACATTATTTTATTGATTTTCATAAGGTTTCAGCCAGAGAATATGCCATTAATAAAAATTTTAATTTAAACTAAAAATTATGTTGAAATATAAAATATATAATAATCAATAAGAATAATTTGAAAAGCAATTTAAAAATTAATTTAAGTGAAAAAAATATATATATAAATTTACAAAAAAATATTAATCAAACCCACTAAAAACAAAATTATAGATTTGTCGATTGTTTACCACATAAGAAAAACAAGAAGCATTAAAAATAAAGAAAGATATTTAAAGAAATAAAGACCGTTTATTAAAACACAACGATGTGCGTTTTGAATGTTTACCACAGAAAGGAAATTATTGGAATTTTTTTTTACAGATTGTGTTGAAAGTCGACCATTACCTACTGCCAACCAAAATTACTGACAATATCTTTATTGAAGATTGTTCGCTTTTTCATTCACGCCAATTTTGATTACTGTGAACCTGATCTTAATCAAATTGTAACGAATTTAAAATTGCAGAATTAATAAATTTCAAAACTACGCAATACTATGGCAATTAAAATAAATAAATTCACTCATTTTCATATATTTTATAGCTTTTAGAAATCTTTAATATAATTTGTGATATTCAGCCTAAGCAGGCTATACGGAAAAGATATGACTAGAGGCGGATTTCTCAGTATAAGTAATCTCTATTAAAATGCGACGGACTGTAAGCTGGGTCGCTTCAATTTTTAACTATATGATGTGATGAATGATTAACTATATATATATAGTATATATAGCATTTTTGAAGATAATTCCTGCATACAAAAATTTTTAGATTGGAAAGTTATGACGTTGAACATGTCGGTCTATTCAAGAATGTAACTTTTTCAAGTCCTTCATTCGAAGTGTACTTTAGCATGAGGATCATTATCAGGCTCCTGATTGCGGTCATCTCACCATTTCACGATATTAACATTGTGTTGTGATTTGAGTTAATAGTTGCTTTTAAGTTTGTATAACATGATTTCTGAGAAATTCGTTAAAGTTGCCTGAGTGTTTATCTAATTTGTATTCCAGACATTCTGGATATATCTACAATTTGTTCACCTATCGGAATTATCTGGACAAAATCTATTATAGAAAGTATAATTTTCTTCCCTAATGTTTGACGGCCGGAGGTATTCATAGTTGGTGGGGTTGTTATGATATGTCCAATACGATTGGCTGCCATTCCTCCCAAGCACAACTTTTTTATGTTACCAAATTACAAAAAAATTCCTTATGCGGGATAATTTTTTTGGCTGCTGTTGAGAAATACATCGGGTGAATTTTTTGCCAATAAATTTAATTTATCAATAATTCATATCCACCTACTTCTTTTGGTCTGAAACGGCAACAGCCAGATGACAAGATATTAATATAGGGATTATTTAACATATCATGGATCTGGGAAGAACACTGATTGTAAGGATCTTTATTGCTTATTAAAATCAAAGACGATCCGCTTTTTGAAGAAACTATTCTGACAATTAGAAAGAGCTCAACATCTAATGAAAGGCCGTGTTCGCGGATTCAAATGTCAAATATCTCCCGAATGGTATTTAAAAAAAAAAAAAAGTGTAGCTCAAAAAATGTTTAGAATTATTCGCCCCTATACCGACTGTTAATCCACTATCGGATAAATGAGAATTAGGAGCCAAAAGAGCTACTAGCGGCGTAAACCCCACGTAAATCATAACAGCAGAGAGTCCTTTCGTAACATAACGCTCGGGAACATTCAGAACCATCCCCCGTCACGCCACGTAGCGCTGCCAACTGATGCGCTTCTCAGGTTCTCGATATCCTGAGCATTCATTTTCTGTGCGCTAGACGATCCTGAATCATAGTGTCCCTGTAAGGCCCAACTGTTCTGCCAAGAAATCGAAATGCTCTCCTTTGCTTTGGTCCCGTTTATAGACAGGTTTATGAATTTTTTTGATCTTTCAACAAAATAGGTAGTACTACTTTTGTTGGAATTAAAGTGTGAGTAGAGAGAGATCAGCACAGAAATTATAAAAACAATTGGCCTTATTCTCAAAAGCTGTATCAAAAAATTAAAGTAAGTGGTGGAATGATGTGGAAAAAGTAGCTACCTTAGGATGAATCTCTATAAAGCTTCGAACACGCAACGTTCCCATAATCATTTGCTTTACTGATGTGTAGAGAGAGTCTTTAATTATAAAACGTATTCAAACTCATAAGATGAAAAATGGATGCCGTTTAAACTTACAGTTGGGCCAAATGGTTAAAATTTAATCTTGTAATGTGTTCAGAAACTTTTTTCACGATCGACCAATGTCGAAAATCTAAGTGTCTTATGATGTCATTGTATCCTTGGGATAAGACCAAAAGGATCATGGGTTTCAACTGCGAGCTCAGCGTTTTCTTTCTGCTTTTCGGGGTAAGGGTTTTCATACACCTTGAGTCATTCTGAACTCATTATATTGTAGAGTAATTATAGCTATCGTCTTTTCCAAATAAGGTCTGACATTTGTCGAAGAGAACGGACATAGGCGGCCTCCATCACAGTTTTAATGCGCGTACATTGGCACTGTCCAAATAAGTTGTATGTTGTCGTATGGCTTTGGACTGAAAGGTCCTTTTTGTGGACACAACACCTAAATGTAGTTTAATTTTGAACAGACTACCAAATAAACGTTAAGGATGGATAAAATTTTCAATTTTCTGTAGGGAATCAGGACTTGCTCCAAAAATAATTGAAGTATGATGAATAAAAGGCTATTCAAAATTTTCCATTGAAAGGATAGGATATTGGTGAATACAAGATCAAAACTAGGAATGTAAGCTAGAAACAGGACCTTTTTGGTTGCAATGTGAAATTGTCACTTTTTAGATTGTCAAATCAGCTGGGCCTAACGATATTTGCAAAGAGCCTTTCTCTATTGGTTGAGATAGTGTCACCACATAAAGGATATCCTGTTAAGATAACATTTTTTTTCTATCAAAGATTTCACAAAGCCGTTGCATTATCACGAGAGGTTAGAATCCCGGTACATTGTGTACAGTAACATAATACATTGATAATGTTAGGCGTCAGGTTAAAAGTGCCATTCATAACAATGTCAGACTTGCAAGATATCTGCTTACACCGGATTCCTTTTTTAGCATTTGGCGACTGATATGAAATTGCCAATTTTCAAAACAGTTCAATCGGAAACAAAAATCTATATCTTTTGTTGTCAAGAAATAGTTGAAAGATATGGCATTTCTTTAAACACTTAGCACACTACGCTATGAAACGACACCCAGAGAAGCCTTTGAAGACGTGTATGGAACACCATCCATACACCAGATTTCTGACATTTTGGAGTGAACTTTCAAAAACGTTTTCTTATTCATTTTGATAAATTACGAAAAGATTTCTGCAAAAACTTAGTTAATCTTAAAAAATTCAGAGGAACGGATAAAGTTACAACAAGTTGATAGTTGTTGAAAGCCGTTCAGGCGTTATCCTAGAAAGGACAAAAAAAGTAAAAGAACTAAATCTTCATGCTCTGTAATATTGGGTGGGCACGGCTGAATTTTTCTATTTTCAAAATGAAAGTTTTTGTCGCATAGGCGTGTGGGTGTTGTAGGTATGTCCTTAGAAAAGCTTAAGTCAATTCCAAAATCTTTTGTAAGTTTGTAGGCGATATATTCATTTTGGCTAACGGGAAGATATTTACCACATATACTATACTGTCGGGCTATTTAGGTCCGTTTTAAATTTGTAATTGGCAAAGAATTTATATACTTTATGGGTTTTTGAAGTTTGTTTCTAGGCCTTATAAAGGTATCGAAAAAAAATTAAATTTTAATATACTACAATATAGGTCAATTATTTTCATATTATTTATTATTTTCATTTTACATGTGCTACAGCATAGCCCACAGAATATGCGGCCAAAGTTTTGTAAATTTATCTGTTATAATTTATGAGTAACGAACGAAAAACCAATTTTTTATACCTTTTGAAAAACAGAGGTGTATTCAGTTTACGTGCTGCTGTGGCCGTGTTCTTTAACCGATTTGGCCCATTTTCAATACCAACCTGCATGCAAGGACTTCCAATGTTTCTGACAAATTTGAAATCGATAGCTTAATTTTTGTGGACGGCTAATGAAAAATATATGTACTTTGTGGGGTCTCCGATACTTCCTTCTAGGCGTTACAAGCGTTTTGACAAATTAGTAACCCCTGCTTCAATCAGTGTTGACTTCCCCGCCAGAAGAACGGGCGTTGTAAGTCTTAGTTCTTTTATGGGTTTTTTCGACACCAGATGTATTTTGATATTGGTTTTCATACGTCCCCCGATTAGCAACAATTGACTGGGACCCACTCTCCATTGAAAAGTAGACCGCATGAGTTTCTTTTCCTATAGATGCAAGTCAAGTGAAATTATCTTACTGTAGAGACTATATCTATAGGAGTTTAATGTTTTTATCTTTTGTTCAATTAAAAACTTACTAAAACACTTCAATTGCTCGTTGATGGTTAAAAAAGTTTTTGTGCACTTTAGTTTAGTTTAGTTAATCTGAAAGAAAAGGCAACTGTTAGTTTTTTGACTTGTCAGCACAAACATAAGTCTCCTTATTTCTGCTTTTTCGTGCAGTGCAATTATAATAACGAAAGCGACGACGAAGGTCATAAATAAGGAAAACAAACGTCAACTTTCGTCTACGTCGCGGACAAAGATGTAGACACAGAATTATGCGAGGAGATAGTTTAGTTTTATTTTACTGCGATACAGTGTGGAGATAAGCTACAGCTGATTTTTCAAGTTGTGCTTAAGTGCATGTTATTTTCTGCCCTTTTTGGCAAAATATTATAAAATTTCTCGAGTAACAAATATTCAAAGTTAAAAGTTATATTAAACGTGGGTACTGCTATCTGAATCTTGTATATGAAAACGCAAACAAAATTGCAACGATATGTCCGCAGTTTTACGTAAGTAATACATCTCTATCAGAAACTTTTTCTTGCTTCTTGCTTTTCTTTAAGTTTCAAGTCTATTAATTTTATATACATATAAATATAAAATATTACTTCTGAAGGAAAAAGTAGACAAAACTTATTATATTGAAAACAACTACTATCTTACTCATATTTGGTAGAAGTCAGAAGGCGTGAGGTAGAAAAGAACTGAAATACTTTATATTTTATATAAATTAGCTCTAATAAAATATGGGTTACCTGTAATTCGTTTAAGTGACGATGTGTAGGAATAGATCAAACGGGGTCTGCATAGAGTATACAAAATATTGGCTTTAAAACAAGTCTTTTGTTATTAATATTTAAGCTGGGTTTCCGATTTATAAAAACTTTTGGGTGCTATTGAACGGTATTACTATTATTTATTGTATTGGTCTGCAAGATGTTACAGTCCATGCTCGAATAATGTTTTTGCTAATGTTCCTTGTAGATAAGCCAGTACACCGCACGCCATAATTTCAAGTTGAGAATTAATGTATCATCAGTAAAAGTGGACACGTGGACAAGGTGCGATAGTTAAATTGATAAATCAGACGTAGATATATTATAAATCAGAAAACAAAAACATGACCTCAGTAACAATCAATTGTTAGGAGCGATGTTCGTGACAGTGTGAATCAATGTACAGAATCAACGTTCATGCAGATAAGTACAAAATTTCTTAAAAGTTCTCCCGCACAACAAAATACGAAAAAGAATAGAAGAAAACAAGAGTCGATATATAGACCGGCAGCAAAAGCAATGAGGAAAGCGTTTTTATACAATCTGTTCAGTCTGTCATCATCATGTAAAAATCAACATTGCGATGTCGGCGCGTAAATTTTAAGATGCGTTTTGCATGTGCATCGTGTAATATATACATTTTGTCCATTTCGCACAAAATAGTTTGTAGTTAAAAACAAATTGAACTGTACAAACATAAAATATAACTTTTAATATGAAAGATCGAAATAACTATTGCAAAAAAAACAGCAGCAGATAAAGATAAAAGCAAAGGTTATCGATCTGCTTACAAAGTAAAAAATATAGTTCCAGTAAAAGTTGCCAGTTAAAATATAAAAACAGTGGTACTTTTGTACGTTTTAAGCCACAAAAATCGTTTAGAAATATTTGTTACTGCCACGCAAAATGGCCGTTGTTCGCAAAAAACATCGTCAACTCATCCATGGACAAACCAAGGATATCACCAACGACGTCGTCTGTACGCTATAAAGTTTAATGCATACAAAAACTGTAATTTCTACTTTGCGCTAATGCGAAATTTATTCGATTTGGAAGTAATTACCCTCCTTAATTCGTTATCGTTTATCTTGGTTTTGTGATTCTAACAAGATAATGACTTTGGGGATAGCTACTGAAATATGTCGCCAGGATTGAATCCCCGACGACGGTGACAGCATTATCTAAAATCGTCGTGCGCAGAATATTGTTAATTTGTATACCTAAGTAGCGGATCGACACATTTGTATTGGGTGCCTTTGTTGTAGCCGACTCTGATACCATGACTGAAAAAGTGTGTGTTGACGTTAAGGAAATAGTTGGACGGACCTGCATTTTGGTGTGTTAAGTTTATGTAGGTGTTTGCTCATCATATTAACTCAAAACGCAAATGTGAAGATAAGCGCTGTAGTTGTTAATTTAAAAAGGAAAGAAGATGGTGTTCATAGTACTTTACCCTGAATTGTATCCTGTAATATGTATAAATTTTAATGTATATAACGTTTGTGGTTATTTTAAAAATTATTTTTAATATTTTAATGTGTCAATAAGATAGATATAGATAAGACTTTAATAGTTTTACTAAACTAGGGGAAAGCGAAATTAGATAAAGGTAGTTGCGCAATTAGAAGCAAAATACTATACCTTAAGGTAGCAACATGCACACTTAATGTGGGATGGACATATTGCAGGAAACGTTGCAAATAGATGTCGGAAAAATTACGGACGAAGCGCTAATTTATAACAGACGCAGGTTTTTTAATTCTTCTGTGTTCTTCTGTGGATTGAAGTAAACCGAGGGAGTCATAAATTATTCGCTATTCTCCAGGATTTTACGGATGTTTGACAATAGACTAATAGAACGATATAAGGATGAGCCAGCTGACATTGAATGCATTGCCAATCTGCCGAACCAAGACCTGGATTCTTGCAAATTGGAAAGTGCGTCTTTTTCTTGTCAACACTGGTGTCCAAAAATACAACTGGCTTTAGACGAAATGTCGACGCCTATAGTCATTGTTTCGAAAAAGAAATGCCACTTTTTTAAAAATTATCAAATCATATTTTATGAATAGTCTTTATATAACATATTCAGGCCGTTAATATTTTTAAATGCCCCGGAATTTGCAAAAAAGGAACTATGAAAAGTTAATCGACCGATCTAAAGTGTTTTTGATTGTTTGCAAAGCAGGCGAGGGTTAACTAAAAAATCATACCACGGTTGTGGCTTTTGAATACAACACCTAAATACGATGATTTTTCGCTGGCTTCCCCGCCATTGAAATCAAACCTGAATTGCCCATGTTTGCATCTCCGAAGAATGCACAACAAATGTTTAATAGATGCTGATGCACCCGTATGTTTGGACGAAGATATTTCTATTTGTGTCTTAGAAGACTTAGTCAAAATATTTAATTCCTGTGTAGAATATTTATATTTCTCAAGAATTTTCAAGCCAAAATCGTTTACGAATCATTGGAACGTTTGAGCTGAATTTCTTAATCTTAAAGCGGGCTTATAAATATTTTCAGACCCAATATGGAATTTGTGGTATTTTTTGATAAGTCTTGATTCGGAAAGGGTTATTTAATCGCGTCACGAATTTGTGGCAAAGCGCGCCGACCAGGGACTGTGACAATGAACTCCGAACAAAAATTCGAGTCACTGGGGGTTTTTTTTGAGCTAAATACAAATATAAACCCGCGATTTCATGTGATCAACTCGTCTAGGTTTAGAGTATGGAAAGACACTTTTATCAATCAGAACTGATAACAACGAACACAGTCCGACCAGAAATCTCCCAAATGTCATTAGCCAATTTGAAAAGCTCATTAGTGTCTGTCTATATATTATGTAAGCCGTTTTGCAACAATATTTTTTGCGATTGAAACAATATGAAATTATGACTTTCAAAATAGAAAAACCGAAACGAAGAAAAAGCGAACGACTTTGAAAATCGCGTGTTTTGTTTTATTTTGCAACTGGTTGAGGGTTGAAAAAGGAAAGAAAAATAATGCTGAATACTAATACATACGCGTGCATGTTGAACACAGCATGCACATATGTGCTTGCAAGCGAGAAGGGGACAACTTATAACTAAGTCGAACTAACTTGAAACTATGTGAATTATTAAAGTATAACGTTGCGTTTGCATAGGTAAACATGCCTCGAACAGTATCCTTTACACCAAAACCAGTTAAAACAGCGACATATTCTTAGGTAATTTTTTATCCACAGCTTGTTAAATATACCCGTATTTAATGTTGAACCGGCTATTAAACATACATGAGTGTAAAGTGCGGTTGCCTACGCAACAATATGCTAACAGATCATATAGCGTGAAGGCTTCTACTAAGCTTGGGTTTTTCGATTAAGAACTGGGTAAGTTCTGCATGCTTAGTAACTGTCGGTAGTTTTTGTATGTATTCAAAGAAGGACATAATAATTTCCTGTGTTAACATAGTTGGGACATACTCATATTCGTTTGAGTCTTGTGCGACGCAGGTTGGCTTTCAACTTGTTAACAATTAATGGGGGAAGTAGTTTTAGCACTGTGTCGGTTGCTGCCACTACTACTGATCTCATATAAATATTCTTGCGTCTATTGTGGTCGCTGGTGCTTGATTCTTCAAGTAACACATTTATTGACTTTTGTTGTCTTTTCTTGCCTTATGCTTCAAAATGCCTGAATGAACATTATTGTAAAGTCAGTTTTTGTTCCAGACGGCTCTCCAGTTTATTTGGTTGTTTTATAGTTAAGAATACTTGACGAAACAACAAAAGTATTCATTCTAACGTTTAACAGAGCTAGGTGTAGTATAGCAGCCAAGGCTCAGTTTGCTGGCCTTATGAATATCTAAGAGTGTCTTGCTCAACGCTTTTATAGTCTGTTGGAATTATTACGCTGTTTACTTTTTTTACGAAGGTCCAATATATTCTTCAGAGCTCCCTCGATGTTTTTTGGTGATTAGTTCCAACTACTATTGATTTGCAAACATTCTGCAGCATTTGGCGCTTGTATGGCACTTTCTTTGAACTGAGCACTTTATCGAATTTTCAAAGTAGGCGTAGCACAAATTGTCTGACTTCGCCGATTGTCATCTGGTTTGGAGTAGCAAATCTAAAAATCCAGACATGAAAATTCTATCCTTCGGGATATTCAATTTTAACTAATCAAGAGAGATCGCATTTTTTAAAATTATGGTCTTATCTATTTGTTTCGAACCATTTTTAAGCAACTGAGTTTGACCATTCCTTCGTCTACGGATAAAATTTAGTTTAATAAAAACCCTGCTAGCTGCCTTAAGAAGTTAATAAGTTCTTTCTTCTACGGTTATAAGGCGTTGGAATTCTAAAATAGAGTCTTCGTATAAACAGACGCGTCCATCCGTCAAAAAGTTCCTTTCCAAAATTAAAACGGAACACTTTCAATATGGTATATATTTTGCGGTGGTTTTAAAAGTTATAAATTAAAATCTTGCAAAAATGGCAGGTTTGATATAAAATCTTACATGCAGTCGTATTAACAATTTCGTCGTGCCAATATTAATTTTCTCTACTAACTTTTTAACTAAGGTTAAATTTGTATATGTTCACATAAATTTAAGATATTATTTTGGAAAATGTGCGTACGTACTCTTTAATAAAGGCCTCAACTATCGTTAAAATATGCTGTCTTAGTGTTGGGTATACCTGATTCATTAAGAAATGATGATGTAATCGTTGTGTTAGTCGATTCAACTTTCGTTTTCTCGCGTGTCGATTTGTTATGCACGTTAATTGGTTAATCCCGTTCTGTTGATCGAATCGGTTTGAAGAGTTTTTGATTTGATCTGATCAAAGCTAAAAACGTATTGAAGAGTAATATTAGAATTTTGAACTTTATGTGAGCACATAATATGATTCAATATGATACAATAAGTCCAATAAAGGGTCGTGTCGCTAATTGGTTTAATAACTGTTACCCTCTGGATCTTACAATATTTAACTTTAATGTTCTGTTAGCACGCTTTGTCTTCTTTTGAAGAAGATAGATATAAGAGATACAACTTCTTTAAAACAATCCAAAAAATTTTACTGCGCTTTTCTCATTCTCCGCGAACACCTTTATGATTGCAAATAATAATTAATGTAATTTATTTCCATTAAGCATTCAAGAAACAATCTTTTCAAAAGACTTGCTTGAGTTACGGTAACATTTGTCATTGCATCTTGAGACAAACATTGTCTTGTGTTGTTATATGCCAAAGTGTCGGTGTTAATTATTATATTAGACAATATGGGCATTTTATTCAAATCTTCACCTGATCTCTTCATATAAGAATATGTGTACATGAATGATGACGTAACTTATTTATAAATTCTTTACGGTTATGCCTTTCATCTGCTATTGAGAAGAATATACACGGCAGCCTGGGCATTGCCCCATACAACATTGCAGCAGCCGTTCCATTCAGGTCTGTTTTATGGAATGTTCTTAATCCTTGTGTATGATCGATGCCACTTTTCGCCCCTGATCGATTGAAAATCGATCGATGATAATTCGCTGTGCGGATTCGTTCTGCCCCTATTAATCTGAGCGAGTTTTTTTATCCACGCAACACACAAAACCTTTTTATTCAATCTGTACATGACTTGTTCTTGCAAAATCGTCTGGTGCTAAATGGTTTTCTCTCGTTATTTTGATGGTTGGCAGTCTACACATTGGTCGTTGGTCATATGTGTTCTTTGCTACTGTGTTTTAGAGTGGACCTTAAATCGGAATGTGATAGTTTATAAATAGAATCAAAAATTGACTTCCCTAAATGCACCGGAAAAAATGAAGTTTTAATTTTTCGGCGAAAACGGAAGGGGTACCATCGTCCGACGGGTTTTGAACTCTTCTTCTCTCTTTAGAATTCTCTCCCTTACCATTGGTTCCGCTTGGTTAGTGGTGTTCTGCTTAAGTAAATGTGGCATTGATATATTCGTGCGGATGATCAGAGCTTGTACGCAGACATTGTAGCTCGGGCCCAAGCATGTCGCTAACGGTGTGGAAAGTAAACGTAAAATTCGTAATTGACGAAATTAAAGAGAAAACAATACCACACCATAGCAATTCGATACAAACATACGTTTTCGACACTTTCCTAACTTTAAAATCTCATTGTCCGGAAGTACTTGATGGAGTCCAGGGATGGAGAAGATGGTGTTTGTTTGGGTAACCGTTTTACTTAGCCGGGATTAAAGGCGTTGCTAGAAGTAGCGGCCAAATTGTATCAAATCGCTGACATGTATGCATTAATGAATGAGGTTTATTAAATCTTAAGCGAAGGCAATAGATTTTTTCAAAATTTAGTTAAAACTCATGGCATGACGCGGTTGCACGGTGAACAGTTTTTTGGTACTTACTTTGGGGTCGCTTTCTATGGTTCGAAATTCGGCTACTTAGGTCAGCAAAATTCATCTATAAGAAGCCTACGTTATTTAAGTTACCAAAAATATTTAGCTGCCTCCAGATGCGTTTGCATTGAGATATATATGAAAGCTAATCATTTATTTTAGATATGATAGAACTTCTGTGCCTATCGTATTGGTCCAGACTCAGTTCACATTATTAAAGATTGAAATAAGATGGATGTGAATGGTTTGGACCCAGATGAGGCTTATATTCAAATAACTTATGTGGAACCATGTTTCGAAAATTAAGAACTCAGACAACGTGAAATATATTTTGAACGGAATTTCAATTTAAGTAAATTGGATATCTTTATATATGATTTTTGTAGTGATTGGTATAAATCAACTTTCTTTTATTTAGAGCGCTTCATCGATGCCACGCCTTTCACGAAATTTTCCATCGCATTTACATTTGAATGAGATCAAAAACTGATTTGCTCTAAACGCTATTTGCATGTAGCAAAGATGTGATATAATCATATCACAAAATTAATTAATTAATAATAAAATTGTTATTTCCTCCTATTTGCCAAATCTTTGCAATGCCGTTAGCATACACACTAAGCATTAAAATAAGTTATGTCTGTGTTTCAAGGAATTTTCAAAACGTTGCACCCTTGAAGAAGAATCACAATTTAATATTATCCCATCAGAAAGATTATCAGCGAGAACAGGGATGTAGCAATCGTATTTTTATTTTTTTCTTTTCGTTTTCTTCTTTCGTGAAGAGCTGTTTCTGCTTGTTAAATTTTATGCTTTGTTACGTATTCTTTGTATATGCCTTTACAATTGTGTGTCTACCTTTCTGTCCGCCTATCTGCCTCTTGTTGGTTCTTGTAACAGACAATCGACAACTTTCTATTTTCATTCTCATGTGTTATTGTCGGATATACTTTTTGCCCCTTTCTTTCGTTTTCTTTCTTTTAAAGCACAATTACTTGCTTGCCAAAATTTTGAAATGTCCACATAAATATCCATAAATATCCCAGACCATGATGAATGAATGCCGTTTATCGCATTAATAAGGATAAAAATATTTTGCCTGATACTCAACTAGTCGGTGATATTAAATATGCGCCACGCGATGGTACGTTTCGTCCGACAAAACAAATTTGCCGTCAATTAGAGCACGGTGTACTTTTCGGTCCCACTGATCCTCTCTTGGCCAGCATATACAATCTCTATATGAAAGTTTTGATTTACCTCACATTGAAACACGCATCGATTTAGATACAATTAAAGACTTCTCCATTAACTTGTATTCATCGCAATATTATCTCAATTTGGCTTACCGAGATTTAAAGATTTATCTTCACTGGACAAAGATGGTAGTAATTTATGAAGATGATTATGATAAATTAATTAATTTCAATTAGAGCATGGTGTACATTTCGCTCCCACTGATCCTCTCTTGGTTAGCATATACAATCTCTATATGAAAGTTTTGATTTACCTCACATTGAAACACGCATCGATTTAGATGCAATTAAAGAGTTCTCCATTAACTTGTATTCATCGCAATATTATCTCAATTTGGCTTACCGAGATTTAATGGTTTTTCTTCACTGGACAAAGATGGTAGTAATTTATGAAGATGATTATGATAAATTAATTAATTTCAAAAATTTCCCTTAGCTTGTCGTAAATCGTTAACTACGGTCTTTAGTTCTTCTAATTTGCCAAAAAGTGCTTTATGGTCTATTCTATTCGATTCTGTTAGTATGAGAATTTCGAGTTCAATTTTGTTTGTTTGAATATTTTGGGTTTGATTTTGTTAGTTTGAGCATTTTGGGATCGATTTTGTTAGTTTACGAATTTTGGCTTCGCTTTTGCTTAAATTAACTTTATGTTCAAATTTGTTAGTATGAAATTTTGGTTCGATTTTACTCGGATATTTAAACTTTGGCAGAAAACTATTCAAAACTACTCAAACTATGAACATGTGATTAGTTTCACGTTCTTTTGTTCACGTTCATTCAAAGCGTTGCAATTAATATATATTCTTCACACATGACTTTTTTTATTATAAAAAATTATTCGGTCTTTTACCATAAAAATCGCTCCTGGTGGCCTTCATATAACATTTATTAACGAATTTTTCCAAATATTTAAGGTTTTACAACAGCAACAATGTAAGCACTTAATTATGATCATGAACTGCCAAAGTGAATTATGACAAAATATCTTTTCATTAATTTATTGTTCTGTAACAATTGCGAAATATTAAGCCGCTCCTTGTTCGTAAAGTGCTGCCAATTTTCATACAACGACATTTCACATATTCTCTCTCCTCTTGAACTTGATGCAATTATGAGTCGATGCATGCCGCTGCTGTCAGAGTTTGGAGGAAAGACATCTTATGCTTCTTATGCTACTTTCGAGAAATAGCTTTGGCGAGTTCATTGCGAGGCTGTTTGCGAGAAGTGTGATGTGAATTGTTTTGAATGGTGGTTTAGAATAACGATTTTTTGAATGTTTGTATAGTTTGATGACTTGGCTCCGAAACTTGTTGGCTAATGAAGAAGTATTGGAAATTGCCATTTTGCGAGACTGCAGAACGATTACTCCGGCGTGCACATTAAGAGGAAGTAACGTGTGATGATATCTGCCGCTGTCAGAACATCGAAACGTAGAACAACACTTACCCGCTTGATAGCTTCTTGGTGAACAATTAGCGCAATAATTAGTGGTTCGAATAAAGGTAAGAAGACTCGGCAAAACTGTAAGCTGTCCTACATCATGACCGTCCCCAACCCGCACCAATGCATCCCTCTGGAACAAAGATAAATACATGAATATAACGGTCCAATATAACGGGTACGAAATTATTCGAAACTGCTAGCAACTAGAGACACCAAAGAGATTCCCGGGGAAACTATGTGAATCTCAGGTGGGTCTCCTTCTCAATACATGAAAAATATAAAATTGTAAGCAAACGAAATAAATGCATTTACCATCAATAAACTGTTGAAACTAGAACTTAACTTTGTTAAGACTAAGGAAGATTTTAAATACACTAAATAATGCTCTTATTTTTCTTGAAATTACTCTTTTCTTTTTTTAATTTTACAATTTTTTTGGGTTTATTCTTATTTCTGTTTTATGTAAATGTTCCACAAATTTCTTCTTCTAATTTTGCATTAAAATGAATTGAAATAAAAATATCCCCGACCCATGATTAATGATGATTAATTGCGGGAAATGATCAACGATTATCTCAATATATATGCATATTTATTTGTGCATTTTTTGTATTTTCCCATTTCTGATAATTACTCATAGTGTAAAAAAGAAGAATTTCATCATTTAATCACATATTTCATTATTATTTATTTTCGCAAAGCCGAAAGCCTTAGATGCTAGTGCTTTGAGACTTTAATCTTAGAATTTATTCTCTAGCTAAATTTACATAATAATATTTATTTTCGATTGTTTTATTTATATTTGTTTTATTTGTTTATATTATATTATATACAACGCATTTCGGTGATTCGGCATTCATGAGCGGCACTTACAATTTCTAAACATCTCAAACATAATTCCTTTTCCGCATTACATTCCTCCAATTGATGTTGTACGGCTGATCTTTGTCCTTCAGTCTGTTGCAGCCGCTGCGACAGCTCACCTTTTGGGTAGGGGCGACGATACCGATAACGCAAGCCATTATTTCCGTCTGCGTGGCTTTGTGGTGTGTGTTTTTGACACACCAACAACCTAGTCGTAATATTAAAGGTATCGGCTTCCAATTTGGCAGAAACATTGGAAGTTGCCCATGGAATTGCTCATAGATTGACATTGAAAATGAGGTAAATTGGTCAGAGCATACGCCCGCAGTAAAAAGCGTATTTTGAAAGCAACTCTGTTTTTGTAAACAAAATTTTGGGGTTTTTTGCTCACCTTCACTTGAAGGTTGAAATTTTTTTTCACTTTTTTGAGATTTTATGCTTATTAATCATGAGGCAAATAAGACAGACTGTTTAAAACTACTTTGTCCGTTCCTCAAATGAAAATATTTGACCTTCGTATTTTATATTTCAGCTTATCTTTAAGCCGCCACGAACTCTTCACTACCCCAAATTTTTCGTGCCCCTTCTAAAGCTGGATATGGTCCTCTCATGTAAA